>RJWH01000349.1:0-172499 GCA_004363575.1 Solenodon paradoxus
GGGGGGGGGGCAGGGGTGGTCTTTCCGGGCTGCCAGACCCAGATTTCTCAGGTGTTACTGGGTTTTGTATTGCGGTATGCAGGATGGGGTTGCGCAGCCTCACCTCATGGGGAGGGTGCAGTCACTCCCAGGGAAAAGAAGGGCTTCCACAGTGCAATTATGGCAAAAATGATAAATACCAGGAATTGATGCTTTCGCTGTTTGAGCTAAAAGAGCTGACATAAATAATAGGAGCTTGTGCCTTCACTGCTTGAACTAAGAGCTGACAAACAGGATTGACATCAGATGAAAACACCTGCATAGCATCAGATGGACCCCAAGAGATAATCAAGAGATAAAAAGCAAAAACAAATCAGACAGGGAAAAAACCCAACTTATTTCTTCCCCTGCTTTGGCATGAATAATTTAGCCTAACAAGCTAAAAGAGAGAATGAATAAATAATTCCCCTGATAACTGACTTACATAAAGTTGGGGGTCCTCACATAACCTGTCTTCTCTTCCCTTCCAGGGGAAGTCACACTTTCTCCCCCCACCCCCCGCCCCAATAAAGTCTTCTTACTCATTAACACTGTGAGCAGGGTCCTGAAATTCTTTTCAGACACTTGAATCACGAACTTAACTTAGCGGGTGAGGAAGAACCTGGAAGGAGAGAGAAAGGACTGGACCGGAGAGGTGGCCGGCCCGTTGGGACTGGACTTCTATGGCACTCAGCCAAAATCAAGGCGAGGCTGGGCAAAGCATTCATACTGACGCCCACACTCACGTCCCTGTCCTCTGCCAGCCTCCAGCACTTCTGGAACAGGGTCACATGCCCACCCCACAGCCCCGCATCATGACCACAAGTGAAGGAGTGGCCCGGGGCACTGCAAGGAAGTGGGCCAGATTCCCTGGCCTGAGCAGTTTCGGCACTCTGCCTAGACTGCTCGTTATGCAAACCGGGATTCCCCTTTTTAAAGCCAGCTGTGTGGTGGTGTTTTTTTCCATTAAGTTAGAAGTGAGAAAAGGATTCCTGTAGAGTGAGATTCATGCTCTCAAATTAAGAAATTACAAGAACCCAACAATACAGGGATTATTAAAGTGTGTCCCCCACGTCGACAGCATCCAGGGGACATCCCCTGGGAATTTGTTAGCTATGCAAATTCCTGGGCTCCAACTCTGACCTACTGCATCTGACGCTGTGGCGGGAAGAGTCCCACAGTCTGTTTTAACAAGCTCTCAGGTGATTCTGACGCAGTCTGGTTTGAGAAACACTGCTTTGTATCTGGCTTCACGTATGACCTTTCATACCAACGTATCTAACCCGCATGTCGTCAGTTTCACCCTTGAGTCCCTTGCAGAATCTCAGTGGTGCTGCCTACATTGCCTTAATTTATATTATTATTTTTTTATATAGTTGCCATGCTGCTTACATCAGAGAACTGCCCAAACTGGGTTTTCTGCTCATGTCCTGCTGAGCAAAGAATGTATTTATATGTCAGTCCTCTCCTCTCTTCCCCTCAATACCCAGTGGGCTCCTCTACAATTATCAAAAAGTCGTAAAAGGGGTTAATTGTATGGTGGAAGGATGGAATTAGACTTTTAGTGGTGAACACATGGAATATATACAGCTGTTGACTTGTAATGATATACATATGAAACCTATATAATATTACAAACCAATGTTAGTTATTTCAGTAAAAAAAAGTGGTGGTGTTTCCATAGCTTGACTGAGGTTGGTGGTATAAGTAGTGTTCTGGCTAGAATCCTTGGGAACCTAGATAAACATACCGATTGTCTGGGATCTAGCCCCCAGAACTACCAAATTAATCCCTGGAGGGGAGGGCCTGAGAGTAAGATGTTTGAGCAAGAGCTCCATGAATTTTTAAATACCCTGGGCTTTGAGAGCTGTGGCAAGGGTCACCTACACATTGACACTAAGGTGACCAAACTGAGGCACATCCCAGGGCTTGATATTTTTGGTGCTAAAACTTAAAATGTCCCTGGTACCCAGGAAAGTTGGTCACCCTAAGGCAGGTCTGAGCTGCAGATAGTGTGTCACTGGTCTGGCTGCTTTCCCAGCCCTTCTCGTTCACACACTGATGACCTTCTTAGAGGCAACTACGCTATTACTCAGTCCCCACTCAAGCAGGTGGCACTCATCTCAGGCTCAGGACACAGTAACCTAACAAGAAATATTCATAGGACTTAAATGAAGTAACTTGTCCAAGTGTACTGGTCTTTAGAGGTACATATAGATAAACTGATTGACTGACTAATTGAAGGAAAGGTACAGGCAGGCATGAAGGCAAGTAGGCAGGCAGGAAGAGAGCAGAGGAAGAAATAGTTTTATTTAGTTGTACATCTTTGTTGTTCCTTCCAGGCCTGGGTTTTGAACCTGGGCCTGGACCCTGGGTATTTGGGATATATGTGGACTACATCTGGTAGCCTTATCTGCTAGGCCACCAGAGCATTCCCTAATCTTTAAATATAAAAGTACATTTGTTGGCATGCCCTGGTGGAGTAGGGGTTGGGTACAGTTCACACACATCTCAAGGTCCTGGGTTCATACCCTAGGACCTGTGGAGGTGGAAAAATCAAGATGAGCAACTAAATAAAAATAAGGTGCTTTTTCTTCTTCTCTCTTTCTGCTTGCCTGCCTCTGCTTGCCTTCATTCCTATCTGCACCTTTCCTTTAAAAAAATGTTTAAAAAAATGAAATGGTATGGCGGTCTGTGGTGGAGTAACAGTTGGGTTCACCACCTGTAGCTGAGCATAATCCACATACATCCCAAGGACCCCTGAGGTCAGGGAACAACCAAGATGAATAACTAAATAAAAATAAAATAAAGTGCTTCTTCCTCCTCTGTAAATAAATAAATAAATGAAACAGCATGATTCCAGAATCTGTCTTCTAATCAGTGTGATAATCTGTTTCTCTTTTCTAACTTCTAGAGTTGACTAGTATTTTCTTCAGGGAACTCAGAGTAAAGTCCTAGACTTAGATACTTCCCTAGGATCTTCATTTCCTAGGATTAGGCTCTAACCCTACCCATCTACTGCTGGTAGATTTTCCTACATGATCTGAAGCCATTATCTCATTGCTTTCCTTTCCCACATCTTCTTTCCAGCACACTGCTTTCATACCCACACAACATGCCGCAGAGCCTCTGCATGTGCTATTTTTCCTGCTTGAGACATCCTTTCCTCAATAACCAGATAGCTCCATCACCTCCTTCAGGTTTTTATTCAAATATTACCTTCTAATATTCACCTTTACTGGCCACTATATCTAAATTAGTAACTTTCACATCCCACCATCTCAACACTCTATGCCACCTTTTCTCCATAGCACCTACAACCATCTAATATAATATTATCTTTTCTATTATTTCCCCTTCCCAATTAAAATGTAAGCCCCACAAGGATATCAATTTTTATCTATTTTCCCCACTGATCTAAATGCGACACCTACAGCATAGTAGATGCTTAGTAAATAATTAATGGATTAAATAGGATGGCCACTGTGAACACATTTTATACTGCTTGATTGTAAATTTTATCACTACCTGGGGCTCCTGCTGTGTGACCCTCCCATGATTAGATTTTCCTGTTGGTCCATATCAAAACTGAGTTAACTGGGCTCTCTGTAAGGTACATGTTAATGTTGTTCAGACTTGCTCGGAAACTTTTTCTATAGTTGAGGTGTTCTTGTTGTTCAATCCTGGTGTCCCCTTTCAACCATCCAGATGTCAAAATGGACCTGTTCTCTGTTAAGAATGAATTTGGCCCCCAATTTAAGGACTAATGTCATTCATTCATTAGATTTTTTATTGTAATAACTTTGATTTTACATATTAAAATAAACTCATATGTGTAAGTTCCCATATGTGAAGTTTCCCTATTCCTCAGATATATGTCAACACACTCTTCCCTCCACCAAATCACCAAGTGTTCTTCCCCATTGTCCAGTGGGCTCCACCAACCCTTACTCAAGCCCCTGCCTTGTCCCATTTCCTAGTGATAATCCTCAATACTGTTGCAAGCGTCCAAGGGTTGGCTTTGTTTCATCTGTTCCTTTATTTTGTCTATTCACATTCCACCTATGAATGAGGTCATCTGGTACCTATTTTTCTTCTTTTGATTTATTTCAAGACTTCTTGCTGGACCGACCCCTTAATCATTATTATAATGTCCATCTCTCTCTTTTGTTATGCTTTTTAGTTGGAAGTCCATTTTATCTGATGTAGTATGGCTGTTTCTTTTTATTTATTTATTTATTTATTTATTTATTTATTTATTTATTTATTTATTTATTTATTTATTGTGGTTGCCATTTGACTGTAGGATTATCTTCCAACAATTGACTTTGAGTCTTTATCTTTTGAAAAAGGTGAGCTTCCTGAATACAGCAGAAGTTATGTTTTTTTAATCCATTCGGCAACTCTCTGTCATTTGGTTAGTTCAGTCCATTAAGGTTTAGGGTGATTATTCATATGCAAATGATTATTGTGATTTTATAATATGTCTTCTGTGTGTTGATTTAGATAGTGTCTTTGTTCGTCTCTTTCTCTTCTTAGGTAGGTTGCATATAGTTATGTCTTGACTGGTTTCCCTTTTTGTTTTCTTCTTTGTTTTTTCACCTGGGATGTATTTTGTGATTACCCTGAACTTAGCATTAAGAATTCTATGTTTATTTATTATTATTATTTGAAAGCAAGTTATTCTTCCACTCAATCTAAATATCCACATTTTTGTTCTCTTCTCCTCCTCCCCACCTTTTATATTTGATTTCTTACTGTTTTCAAGTGGGATTTTTTCAGATGTTATATAGCTTTAGTATTTTTTGTAGGGCTGGTTTTGTGGTGATGAATTCCTTTAATTTTTGCTTGTCGAAAAACTTTTTATCATTCCTTCAGTTCCAAATAATAATCTCACAGGGTATAGTATCCTAGGTTGAAAACCCTTTTCTTTCAGTACTTTGAATATATGATGCCATTCCCTTTTGGCTTGTAGAGTTTCGGTAGAGAAGTCCACTAAGTCTTATGAGGACTTCTTTGTTTGTGATTTGTTTTTCTCTGCATGCTTTTAAGATTCTTTTTCTTGTATTTTTGGTTTGATGACAATGTGTCTAGGTGTAGGTCTGTTTGGGTTTCCTTTACCAGGAACTCTCTGAGCTTCCTGGGTTTGGAGCCTTGTTTCATTCCTCAGGTTAAGGAAATTCTCAGCTATTATTTCTTCAAATACAGTTTCAGTCCCCCTTCTCTCTCTTCATCTTCTGGGACCTCTACATGTGAATGCTGTTGCTTTTGATGTTATCCCATAGGTCTCAAATGCTGTCTTCATTTCTTTGCATTCTCTTATTTCTTTGCTGGTTTGCTTCAGTGCATTCCTCTTCCAAATTTTCTAGCTCATTTATTCTATTGGAAGTTTCATCCATGCCATTCTTGAATCTCTCTACTGAGTTCTTTAGTTCAGCTATCATATTCTTCATTTCCTTGATATCTTGCTTAATTACCTCTCTCTCTTTTTGGTTGTTCTCTTTTTCTTCCTCTGTGATTTTCTTGATTTCCATGGGTATGTTTTTCATGGTTGCCCTAAAGTCATCCTCAGGTAGTTTGTATACATCTGTTATATTCAGATTTTCCCCTGGATTTTTAATTGGATTCATCATTTCACATATATTTCTCTGTGTCTTTGGTCTGTCTGGTATTCTGTTTATGTGGGTGGAGTAGGTTTCCCTCTTGTGATGGCCTTTTGTAGGGTATCAACTGCCACCAAGTAAACCCTGGATCTTGATTTGAACACTAGGATTTCTTGAGTTTTGTGGTGTCACCACTGGTTGGATCTATTGAATTTTCACATAGACCTTCTGTTCATCTATGGGGTAGGAGCTTCTGTGGGGAATGCAGAGCCTTCCCTCAGCATCCCATCTCTGATAGATAATGACCACTTTGTTGTTGGTCCACAATCAGCAATCAGGTTGCAGTTTCACCTACACCCACAGGATGGCGCTAGTGGGGGAGTGTTGATGGTTTCTTCTTCTGGGGGACTCTTTTTCTTTTAAGCCTGGAGGAGGAATTTCTTCGGAGGTTCCTGTGACTGTGGCACACTATGGTGGGTGGGGTTGGGGTTGGGGGATTCCCCTAGCTGCCTTCCAGTTATGGTGGCACCCAGTTTAACTTCCTCAACAGGCCTCCCACTCAAACTACCGGGTAACTGTTTCTCCTTCTGCCCTCCACCAAGACTGCCCTCTCCCCTGGCTCCATGTCTAGTTCTCTGATGCTTTAGCAATTTTGGGGAGGCCAAATTCTTCCCACAATTCCACCCCATGATGTGGCCTGAATCCTGAATCTGAGGTATAGCTCTGAATCCTGATGTTTTCACCTACGTTTGTGGTCACAATTGCTCCTGTGTCTCTATAGCTTTGTGCCTGCTTTCCCTTAGCATTTGTTACTAGAGAAAAGGCAAATTCCCAGCAGCTCTCTGGGGAGTATGTGGGTCTTGCTCCTACTAGTTTGCCATCTTGACTCCAATCTACCCATTCATTATATTTTTATAGAGTACTTATTGCATCCCTGTCCTGGAGATTCAGAGACAAAATCAGCAGCTCCTGCTCATAGTAAGTTCTCAGTGGAGGGGGGAAGCTGACTACAGTGTGCACACAGCGAGCCCTACAGTGTCCTGTGCCCTGCCCAGTAATGTAGGTGATCAAGGGTGCCACAGCCCCTGGGAAGGCACCCATTCAAACTGGGAGAATCAGCAAAGATTTGTTGAAGGTATCACTGCTTAATGTGTTTGAAGGATCAACGGGATTGATCTTGACTGAGGCTAGACAGTGAGAGCAGGAGGAAGAGAGGAAGAGCAGTATCCCAGGAATAGAACTGAGGCCAGAGAGAGCAGCATATTTGGGAAAAGAAGGTGGTTGGACGCATGAGGGGTTAGAGGGCAGGAGTGGCAGTAGAGTGAGAGATGAGGGAGGACTGTGGGAAAGTTGATACTGTAGAGGTGATCAGGGGTCAGGTCACTAGAGGCCTCAATGACATATTAAAGAAATTTGGATTTTTATTTTGAAAGTAATGACAGAGTTTTAGGCAGGCGAAAGACATGATCAGATGTACAGAAGATTTGTGTGAGTTTGGGCATTTTGTTTATCTTTAGTGACTATCATATGCAACAAAAAGTTAATCTCTATTAGACATCTTGGTAATGCATGGCAAACCTCAAAACCTTGAATGTGTATTTGAATTCAGACTTTCCCTCTAGCTCTGTTTGACCTGTTTTGCTCCTGGAAGCATGTGTGCTTATGGGAGGTATTTTGATTTGCTGAGAGGCTATAAAAACCTGAAAGCAGATGGTACCATTTGCCTTGAAGAGCAGGGGAATGAGCAAAGTAAGAATATGTCCCAGCCTTCGGGGGAACTCAACAGATTGGAGAATGTGACTATCCTGAGGGTGAGGACTTTGGTGGCACACTCAGTTTTGTCTCCCCGTCATCTAGAGCAGTGACCCGTACAAGAGCTCATAAGTGAAGAAAGAATGAATGGAAGGACAGACACTGGGCCATGAGAATGTGAGCACGGCTGAGAAAGTGCAGTTCTGGGTACACGTGAGGTGTCCAGCCTGGGGTGGGGGGGAGTTCACCATTGAGCATCCTGGCCTCTTCTGGCCCAGGGAGCAGCATGTGGACAAAGAGTGACTGTTTTTCCAAGAGCAGCTGAGAAGAACATGGGCATTTGTTACCAAGATTTGTTCCTGGACTTTGTGGAAGACATTCCTGATTCCCACCAGTGTGGCTGAGATATGGAATCTGCATTTTTAATGAGCTCTCCGGGTGATTTCGAGGTGTGCTGTCTTGAGAAATTCTGACAGAGGCAGGAAAGAAGCAGACAAAGAGCTTCCTGCATCAACCCTTAGAAAATTTACCTATCTGAGATCACTATCCCTGGGTCCTTCTTCCCCAACCTTTGTTCTTATCTCACAGGAGGCCCCTCCAGCAGGTGGGCCTTTTCCAACTCTTGTGTGTGTAACCTCCTACAGTACACCTTGAACTTGTATAGGGCCTGGATGATAAGATCTTCTTTTTTTGTAGCCCTTGTAGCACCCATGTTTTGAAATCATGTAAAACAAATATTTCCCATTCTGAACACAGACAATAGAGGGTCCTTCCCATAATCATAAGACATCTGAAAATAAAATTATATAACCATTGCGCTTTAATGAAATCCACACTCTACTCACAAAACATAGCCAATAAAATATGATTAAATGTTCAACCATACCATTTTTCTTATCAAATTGACTAAGATGAAAAAAATAACATAAAATATAGAAGAGGATGTGATTAAACTGGAACTGTTAGAAAGAATGTAAATTGGCACAAATTGTCTTGAATGCATTTTGACAATATGTGTCAAGAACTTTAAAAAGATTTATATGCTTTGACTCAGTAATTCCACTTCTTGAAATTTTTCATAAGGAAACCATCAGGATCACAATTATTGGTAAACAGTCTAAATTTAGCAAAAAAGGAGTGGCTAAATTAATTATTGAATAGAGGCATGATTTCTATTATATAGACACTGAATATGGTTTGAGAAAAAGACTAACATAAATGTGAAAAGGATGTAACAGAAAGTATATATGATTCTATTTTTTAAAAAAGAAGTAAACATCCATGAATAATAGAATATTCTATAGATGCTTCTTCCTTACTTCTAGTAAGGAAGATTTTGTTTCCTTACTATTTTATGGGCTATGCTCTTTATTTGTTCCAAAGTTTCTACAACTAACCTGGATTGCTTCTATAATAGGACAGTTAATATATTAGACATACAATGCAAATGCAAATACAATGCAAACAACATTTTACTGGTTGTTTATCAACAGTGCTACCCTTCTAACCTCCCATAGAGTCTTCCCAAATGTTGATTCTAATATCTCCACCTCTTACATTACTTCCCAGCTCAGAATTCCTCAATGGTCCCCACCTGTAAAGGATAAGCTGCACACTTCTTACAGAGCATACTGAGCCCTTTATAACCTGACCTTGATGCATCTGTCCTCTTGGATGCTCCTTTCACTTTCTCTCCTATTCCAAGGAGGTAGACATCATGGGGGCCACCTCATATCTGTTTCATTTTGCATGGCCTGGTTCCTTTGCCTACAGTTCCCCTTCCTCCTTTACTGCTTCGGAATTTCTCATTCAGCTTTCAAGTCATTTTCCTCAAAACTTTACCTCAAAATTTTTGAAAGATTTAGGCATAGTACAATATATTCACGGCACCTTCTAAAACTTTGCTATCCTGTGGTAATAGAATTACTCATTTCCATGATGTTTCCCAGGTTGAAGAGTAGAATTAACTTTGTGATTGACACATGTTTAATACTCAGTAAAACACATGCTGGAGGAAAGAATCAGCACACAAATCCCACAGATCTTCACAAACATTTTGTGAATTGTCCCTTGGAAAGGGACACCCTGTGTTGGGCAGGTGTGGGTTGACATCCCACCAGTCTGTCTCTTGCCAAGCCCATGTGCTCAAAGACTGGTAAAGCAAATAGCCTGATCCACTCATTGAGAAGTGTCATGGGAAGTGTCTAAGTGTCTAGTGTGCCAAAGAGATTGTGTGTATAAGGGAGTGTTCATTCATTCATTTACCCATTTCACAAGAACTTACTGTGACCACAAAATGCCTGAAATTTTGGTCTCCACATACACCCCTGGAGACTATCCACTGAGAAGGGGAGAAATATTAGAATCCTGATGGAATCTATCTTTATGTCATCATTTAAATTTTTACTTTTGAGAATGTTCTAGGATATTTGTCATATGTCTAAATTCTTATACTTATCTTTCTTTGCACATACAAACAATGTCCATGGAGTAAATGCTCAAATTATTTTTAACTGATAGGATATGTGATCAAAATAGCTTGGAATTGCTGGCCCAGAGCACTAGGGTTCCAATGATGAATAACATATGGTCATGCTATTCACTACAAAGTGGAGGGAGGGGTGCAGAGATAAACAAACAATTGCAAAACAGCATCAGGAGATGAATTTTCCCTAAGGGAATCCACGAGGATTTCATAAACGAGATGGTATTTAAACAGAATGATACATAAAAGTATCAAAGTCAAAATTTTACATAATTGTATTTAAATCAATACCCTTTGCATTTACAAAGAAAGGAGTATGAAGCCATTTAAGAGTTACAATGGCTAGAAAGGGATGAGCTAGAGTTAATACAAAACTGTGTCTCATCAAACTGAAAGAATATGTTCAGTTATGGAATAAGGTAGATGTGCTTCTGATAGGGAAAGCCTAGATTTCAGAGTCATTTCAGAATGCTTGATCAGGTTCTTCTTCCATGTTTAATCTGCTTCAAAATACTCCCAAATTCCAAGGGCTTCTAGAGAATATCCTAACTTAATTTCTAGCTGGTATCATTTTTATTTTTCTGATCTAATTTGATTTATTGTTGTATTTTACAACTTTGTACAAAGTGATCAGAATAACTGGGATTTTTTTCCCCACTAGGGAATGATGTGAATGATAAACCCTAATTCAAATTTCTGAAGCCAAAGGTGTGCCTGCAGAAGCCTGCATTTGCTGCAATTTGTTTAGAACTGTGACAAGTACTGCCATGTTAGAAAACTGTAGAACTTGCTCTTTTGTTTAGCTGAATTATTAAGCAGGTTAAACTTAACTGTCAGTGGTTGGACAATTCTGAAGAGCTTGAAAATCACAAATTGAACCTTGAATTTAGAGTCACAAGGCCTCTGTTCCAGTATGGTGCTCTGTCATTGTTTCTGGCAGCAGTGGACAAGGGATTTTACCTCAGTGAGATGCCTTCCTTCATTCGCTACAGGAGAATAGTAAGATGTCAGTCTGCGCTTCATAAGATTGCCGAGGGGATAAAATTGTAACATGTATGGACGTATTTTTACACTCTAAACAGTATCTTCCAAATGTGAATTATTGTTATTATTCTTACTTCCTCTAAGGGTCTCAGCAAAAAACATTGCCTATTTGAGAAAATGTCACCTTCCATAAGATATTGATTCAAAAAGGGCTGGCTGTTGGAATGAATATGGAGAAGGTTTGTTCAATGAATTCAGGCATGGCTATGCAGAAATTGCTTTCGTGACTTACAACATCACTGAAGTCTTGGCCCTTCCCTCCCTTTCCAGGTAAAAATGCATGTGCTTCAGGGTCTAGCTTTTATCGCTGATAAATAAATGCATGCTGATAGGATAACGGATATAATGGGTTAACATTCTAAAAATGCAGTTTCATTTCATTTAAACCAGGGTTTTATGAACACTGTGCCTGAACTCGAGAGGCAGTGCGGGGGCTATTTTTGGACAGGCAGGATTTCCAGCACCTCTTAAATCACATCACACAGTCATTGCCTGCTCCACCTACACACAGGGCGGGCCTGCAACATAAAGCAGGATGCTAGCCCAGGGCGAGACCGAAAAACTCTTTTCCCCATCTGATGACTAATACTTGTCTGCTTTTAGAAAGGGAAAGCACCGTATAAAAACCTTACCAATCCAATAATTTTCCTTTACTTGCTCCAAAAAGGAGGTGAGAAGGTGTGTGTGTATGTGAGTATGTGTGTGTATATGTGTGTGTTCCTCTAGTGATTGAGGAATCCTGAAATGAACCTCTATAGGAAACCCCTGACAATGTTCTGTGGATGGTTTTGCACAGGGAATTGAAACAAGTTGGCAGGAAGAATTCTTTCTACATAATTCAAAGCAGACATTTTACTGGGGGAAAAGCAAATCAGAAATTTGCTGTCGGTTCTTGAAATTTTATTAGTTACAAAAGCAATATATTATCCCCTTGCATTAAATCCAGATAGGTTCGATCCCCCCACTTTCTTTTCTCAATGATATTCCTAAAATAAATCTTTGAGAAAGCAATGAGTCCAGTTCCTCATAAGGGTTGTGGGACACCAGGATGTGGTGGCCTGTGACTATGTCACATATAAAGAGTCTACTCTGGTCTTCTCTGCAACTCAGAGATAAGTGAAATAATAATATCATAAGACTTCAGAATAACTGAAGTAATTAGCTGCTCCATTGGATAAAGAAGATAATCCAGTGAAATTTTTCCTGATGAATGAGTAAACCCAGAGTGAGTTTGTCTTTTTCATATAAATTATTTGTAAAGACTACCCTCCTATGCTGTTGGTAGGAATATAAATTAGTGCAGGCTCTTTGAAAACAATATGGAGATCAAACAAATAAAGATCTACCATTTGAATCAGCAATCCCACTCCTGGGTATATACTCAGAGGATACAAATATCTCTAATCAGAAAAAATAACTGGTGTGACGCATAAATATAGGCTGAAATGCAATTTCAATATCCTAAAATGAATATAGCATTGTGAACAAAAATATAAACGCAAAATTAAAATTACTGATGTAGGCTAATTAGGACAATAATAAACTTACTAGTTGGGGAGTGCTGGGAGTAGTGTACTCACAGTACAGGTCATCACACACGAGTTCTGCCGATTTGCCCAGTGGTTCTGGGCACTGTAATCCAAACAAGTGTGGAGGTGAAAGGTTAAAGGAAAGGTTTAGGCAAGATACGTAGGCAAATAGGCAGGCAGTCAGGAAGAGAAAGGAGGAAGCATTTTATTTTATTTAGTTGTTCACTCTGGTTACTTCCCCCGGACCCCACTGGGACTCAAACCCAGGGTTATATGGCCTGCGCTCCTTCAGAAGTGGTTGACCTAAAAATTGCTCCACCATGGTGCACCAAAATATCAAATTTTAAAGGAAAAAGTTTGTTGACTATTTTTACTTTTTCTGGCTAACAGTTTTTGTAGGATTGTTTTCCTGTGCTTCAAACTACTAAATTTGCACTTATATGTTTTTATATATTTCTTAAAACATGTAAAGATCATTTTTCAGTCATATTACTGAAATTTGAGGGGTTTTTGACAATCGTGTTTATGAATAGAATGGATTTTAATACATAAATATCTTTCTGAAATTCATTCATTCAAATTAATATCCATTGATAGTTTAATATGCAGAGTAGCTTTTCAACACATACAAATGAAAATGAATTTCTCTGTCAATGTTCCCACCTTCAGTTTGATATTTCTTACTTTTTTCACAACCAAAGATGGAGACAAGATTTAGAATTTCAGAAACAGAGGTGACATCAAAAACATGTAGGAGCATAAAAAGTGCCGCCACACTGTACTTCATTATACACTCTCTCCCTCTAAGGAAAGAAGTTCCTCTAGATCTGTGTTGCATCTTTGACTGTGATGGGGAAAGATCTGCCCCTCCCACTCTTTCCAACATTCCCTGTCTGTGGATCATTACACTTTGGCTGAAACTTGTGAACAGCGACAGAGCTCCATGGAGAATAGACATAATAATAATCAGGGATTAAATATATCACTTTCACATATCAGACTTATTACAAGGTATTAAAATGTCATGATATTGCAGAAAACACATATTATTTACTAAATTAACCACAAGTTCTTAAGGGCAGAGACCGATCTAATTCAATTTTGTGGCTATTATCCAGTTTATCACAGAAACACTAAATATGTTTGCTGAGAGAGGAGTAAGCTGGGATGAATATGTCCCAGACCCTTTAGACAGGGTTTAAGTGAGAGACTGACAGAGAGAAAATGCACAAGGCAGACAACACAAAATAGTGTCGGAATATTCTCGGGCACTGTTTCGTCAAACTTTTTTGAACCTATATTTATAGAAAAAAATTATATCATGACCCAAACATATACAAATACAGTTAGAACCAACTACATTTCTTTATAAAACACTGAATTATCACTACAATTTGAAAACCACTCCATAGGATACAGAACCAATAAGGGGAAAATCTAAGGGATCAAAACTGCTGTAACCCAGGAAGCGTTACTGAAACGCTACTGCTGAAATGGTCCGGTTTTCTGCTTGTAGTCCTGGCCAGTAGGTCTCACTAGTGCTTCATTAATAAGTTTATTTTTTCACACAACATGTATCTTTCTGATATTTACTATACACCAGCACTAAGTTAGGCACATAAGGACAAGAAAACTGAAAGAGTAAAAAATCAGACTTCCTTTTCAACATTTTCTCTTAGATACCTTTCGGACATGTTAAATTCAATTTATTCCAAACTGTATTTCTAAACTTCCCATCAATTTAAGCTCTAGTTTTTGCTACATCAGAAGATATTTTCACTCTGTTTCTCAAACCAGAAATTTGGAGTGACTCCTGATACCTTCTCCCTCACCCCTTACCTGGTACCATTCTGTTGATGCTCTGACCAAATAAAATTTGACTCTCTCTGCTCTCTCCATGGACACCCCAGGGTTCTCCTAACTGGTCTCCTCACTTATCTGCTGGCCCCTGCCCTTGTCCTAATTTATTCTTTACATAGCGGTAGGAAAATATTTTGAAAAATCATTCAGGTTAGGTGCGCTCTGGTGGAGCAGCAGTTAGGTCAATTGCCTCTGAAGGATTGCAGGCCACATACCCCTTCCTTCTTTGAGTCCCAGGTCCAGGGGGAAATAAGCAGTGTGAAAAACTAAATCCAAATAAAATAGAGGGCTTCTTCCTCTTTCTTCTGCCTGTACCTTTCCTTAAAAAACCCAAAAAACCCAGATTGTATCCCTCTATCCATTAGAAGCCTTCCTGGTTTCCCACTTCCTCTGAAGTAAAAATGCAAATGCTTTTTTTCACCAAGAACCTGCCAATCCCCACAGATCTGGCCTCTGTCCCCCTCTCCACTTTTCCCATCTCACACTTGCTCTAGCAATCTTGTCTTACCAGCCTCAGATACTTGGCATAAGCTGTTCCCCTTGCCTGAATATTTTATCCATTTTTTTCACCTTTTTATTCTTTCAATCTATGACCACTCAGTTTAAAGGTATTTTCTCCTAGAATTCCTTCTGATTAAAAGCAATTGTCCCAATTCATAATTGTGTATGTATTTGTTTTCTTGTTTGCTTTTGCTTAATGTCTGCCTTCCCCAGTGGCATATAAACTCTGCAAGGGCAGGGGATTTTATCTGCTTTACTCAACAAGGTAAATGCAAGCACAGATTTGGTACATATTAGACAAATAAGCATTTGTGAAATTAGGAAGTATTTCCTAAATCTCTGTTATTGAATATCACTTGATGATTTAGCCATTATCGATGGCTGAATGGATGAACAAAATGTGGAATATATCCATACTATCAAATATCCAGCCTTGAAAAGGAAGGAAATTCTGACACACTCTATAACATGGATGAACCTTGAAGTCAGTCGCGAAAAGAGATAGTATCCACTTCTCTGAGGCATCTAATGTTGTCTAATTAATAGTAATATAAACTAAAATGATGCTTGCCAAGGTGCTAGGGAGAGGGAGAAATGGGGAGTTGTTTGCTGAACACAGAGGTTCAGTGTTGTAAGATGAAAAAGTTGTGGGGAGTGGTTGTACAATATTATGAATAGATTTAGTACTACTAAGTGGTACACTTAGAAATAACCTAAAAGATAAATTTTATGCTATTTGATTTTTACCACAATAAAAATATATTTAAAAAACCCTGCTTAAAGAGGTTCCTCGTTTTTTCCTGTTTCCTAAAGTACAAAACTCCATTACTTACTAGGACTGAACATAGAAAATAAGAAAATAACAATATTAATCATAATAGCTACACTTTAAAGAACACTTTATCTCTGCCAGGTTTGTTGCTAAGTATTTTATACTTACCGTCTCATTTAATCATCACTACAGTTTTATGAGGTAGACCGTCATCAGTGCTGACTTTATAAAGAGAAAACTGAAGAGTTACAAAACAACAGAGCTACAGAACTTGTCCAATATTAGATAACTAGTAAGCAGCTGAAACAGAGTATGAGAACAGGCAGGCTGGTTTGGATCAACCACTAGGCATCTAACTACTATGTATACATCTCACCAAACGAGCATCTGGCACTCAGGAGAGGAATTTAGTTCTTAGTAATTAGCTTAGGATTTTAGATAGAGCTCTTTCTTTCTATACCTACATATATAATTAATATGTATTAATGTCTTCTCATTTTCATCTTTCCCTCATCCATCCTCCAAATAAAAGACTCAGTCAACTTAACCATATATATCTTAACTGTAAGAATTACAAATTCCCGTTGATCCAAATATTTGGAAGAAGCTACTCATCAACATGGTTCAAAATTATAACCAAAATTGTTTGGTGCCTTCATCATCTACAAGTATACCTTCATTGTTCTCACCTTAGGAAAAGTAAAAACATCTCACAGAACTACTAAGAGACTTAAACTTAAGCCTAATTATTAATAGTAGCTTTTATTCAAGACCTATCAAATCACAACACAGAACGTAAATTATCTAACCGCAATCTTTGGGTGATGGGGTAGAAGGACATGAGATTTCCAAGTCTTCTGAGTTCCACTTTCACTCTTTGTAATGATCTCCTGGCAGGTTATTGAGAGATTAAGTTAGCTAATACAGATGAAGCAACCACCATACAAGACTCCCAATAAACTAAGTGTTGAGTAAATGGTACCTATTAGTATGACCATACACATGTGTGGATTATTCAGTGTTAGATGCACAAATAGAATGATCTATCTGATTCCCTTTGTGGTGTCCTTCCAGTCATAGTGGGTGTAGAGTGCTGGGGATCATCACAGCCCAGGCTCAGGAGCAGCAGCAATGGCTGCTCTCCATGAGTTGAGCTTTGTTTCACTCTTATGCCTGCTCCTCCACTGAGATAAGCTATCTTGGAATTCTTGCTTAGATTCCCCACTTGCCCCATAGTTCTCCCATTGATCAAAAGTTCTACCTTGAATGGTGTGAATTTCCCACTGTGGAATCCCAGTTTCTCTGCTTTGATCCCACTCCCTGCAGTGAAACCCTCTCATCTGGACAGTTGACTACTTGCCTCATGGCTTTGGCTAGCTGCCTGTGCCTCTTGATAGAAAAGAGCTGGGGACATGATTTTGATGCTTTGAATCTCTTTGTTTGCTTTGTACTTTTCATTGAAAATTTAACTCCAGGTGTCCAGTCTGCGAGGCTAAAGATTTGCACACTGGGACCCCCATTCCCGCAGCAATAGAGCCTTGACCTTTTGCCCTCACAGTGACTAGCCTGGACTTAACATTCTCTACTGGGTTGATCTGGCTTCCTCCAGAATCCTAGAGGCTCACTCAGCCTTATTAATATATCTGACTATTCTTTTTCCCATCTTGACAAAATTCATCCAGTTGCAACTCTTGACAATTGTACTCTATAAATATTTCTAGCTCTGTGATTTCTCCTCATCTTTCCTTCTTTGGGTGAGCAATGCTTCCCAAACCCTGATTTTGGCACAGTAACTCCCAGATTGTTTTTATAGTCCCAATGTAGTACTTCTTTGTTACAGCTCAATATTCCTAAATTTTGTTCCAAGTCATTATTCTACATTTATAAATATCAGGTTGTATTAATTGGTTCCAGCTTTAAAAATGTTCCATCAGAGGTTATTTTCTGCTATTTTGATAGTGGTTTCTAAACCCGGAGCGCCAAGGCCCTGATGTGGGCTCTGTTCTGCAAGCATCCCTGAAGGACTGATATGGAACGGAAAAGACAGGCAGATCCCGGGCCTCGCTGTATTCTTTGAAGACTGTACTGGCCATAATAGCTTCAAAGAATTTCAACAAGTTCCTAAGACATGACCTTCCCTTTCCGAAAACCACGTTGGCCAGGCTTGCCTTAATCAAGCTGTGCTTTTCTAAGCATCCTTTTACTAGCTCTCCTGCAGCAGTTTTTAATACTTTCCCTACAAGTGAAGTTAAACTAACTGGCCTGTAATTTCCTGGTGTGTCCCTAAGCTCTATGAAATAACGGCATTAGGTTGGCTACCTTCCAATTCTTCCTGCATTTTTTTGTTTTGTTTCAAAACGCAGGATTGAAAAGGCCAGAGAATGCTTCCTGCCTCCCCTCCCCTTGTTTCTTCCATGACATACTGCTCTTTCTGTTCCCAGTAGGTCTGCCATTTTAATAACTTCAAACCTCTTAAATGGTTTCACATAGTATTTGTTCCTATCTCTGAAGAATGAGTTTTCCATTTTTCATTTTGACAAGGGCCACCCCCCAAAATAAGGGCTTACAAGTTCTGTTGAATAGACTGTTCATTTGAGGCACTGTTTCAGAAATGAGTTTTATGTTAGGAATCTGGAAAAGGGCAGCAACTAGGTTATAATTAAGTCTGTGTTCTTACTAGTGAGTTATTGTTATTATGAATGTATGTGGGGCAAAGAGTCGAGAAATATGTTTACCCACCTAGGAATAGGAACAAAAAGACGGAACTATTGCATCTGAGGATATAAATGCAATGCACTAGAAAAGTGTTTTTTAAATGTGGCAAAACTAATTAGAACTGAAAACATAAAAATTTGCATCCAGTTATCTCTTTTATTACCTGAATTTGGTCTATTACTCTCAAATCTAATATCAGACAAATCTTTCCACATGTAACGATCTCCCATAATGTTCTCCCAATACATGAGGCCATATAAATATTTTAATTAACATATATTAGTTAAAAATAAAGCTTTTTTTACTGATATGAGGAAAATTAATAATTATTTGCATTTATCAAATTGTATACTGAATGACATAATCCTTAGGATTGTCCAAGTTCTTTATTGTAGTGACTTTTTTAATAAGTGAGTCACCAATTAGGACATGAAAATCTTTACTCTTTTTAAGTGATTTTTTGTTTTAGTAGGTTTTTATATTTGGGGTTTTTCTTGTGACCTATTTCTCTTTTCTGAATGAGTCATTGACATATTAGACATAAAGAGAAATGTAACCATGGCTCATGTGTGGAGAGAGGCTCATTCTGGGGAGGGAGATACAATGATCTCCATCATGAATGAAGAGAAACCATGTAGTGGAACATAAAATGCTTAAGACAGTGGATTCTGACTTCAGATAAGTTGTATAAACAAACCCTGTACAATTGCAAGGTTTTTTTTCTCGTTTATTGAAGCCATATTGTCAAAGCTGGAAATTTATCCTTTCTCTTTCTTTCTTTCCTCCTTCCTTCCTTCCTTTCTATCTTTTTTCCTTTCTTTTTTCTTCCTTTCCCTCTCTCTCTCCTTCCCCCCCTCTCCTGGCACTTCTCTCTCTCTTTCTCTTTTTTTAAAGGAAAGGTGCAGGCAGAAATAAAGGGGAACAGACAAGAAAGCGGAAAGAGACAAAATGAAGAAGCATTTTACTTATTTTTATTTTAGTTGTAAATCATGATGGTACTCCCTGGCCCTGGGATGCGAACCCAGGTCATTGGGATTTAAGTGGATTGTATTCAGCTGGAGTTGGTGGACCAAACTGCTACTCCACCACGGTGCACCTGTCCATCTTGTAATGCTCATTTACTGTGTATCAGATTTAATCACAAGTGTATGGTATGCATAGGCCTTTCATGGGAAATATTTTGGCTGACTTTCTCTGACCATTAATATTTTCCTTTCAAATTTTGGTCAAGATTGAGTATACTTGAAAATAAACAAATTATTTTTGTGGGCCAGAAAACATACATATAGAAATATTTGTGAATGTTTAGCAAATAAATTTTAGTTCAGGCATGAATTTTAAAACATGGACTTATTCCAATATTTGAAATGTTTTCTCATCCATTTCCATATTTAGGATGTTAAAGACATAATTAAAATAGGCATAGGATTTATTGCTCCTATTTAGTGTATATTTTATCATGTAAACACAAATTGAGTATACATTCATTCAGTCTTCTGCCACTCCTATATCTTTCCATGAGTTATTCCCTTTTCTTAGAACGCCCTCTCTCACATCTGAATGTCAAGACCCATCTATCCAAGAGTGGACAGCTTAACTTCATTGAAAGAGTCCTGGGTTCATGATAAAGCAGAAAAACTTGAGACTCTTTAATTGTCATTAAATCTAAGTTCTTCATTTTCTAATTTGTAGACTTCCTAATTTCTCTATGCCTCTATTTCCTTATATGTAAAATGATATTTATACTCCTTTTAGATATGAGGTAATTGGAATAACATTTTTAAAGATCAAAATGATCAGCCCCCTCTTCCTTTCCCTCCCAATCCACTTTCTCCCTACAGTTGCTCTAGATTCCACCTCTTCTTCCTCCCTGCTGATGGTGATTTCATCTTCCTAGTACTTCATCTGTCCCTCGTGGACTTCACCATTTTCTCCATGGTTATTAATTCATTTAACAAACATAATTCAATAGGTTATATAGATGTTTTTATTTCTTTTTTTTCTAACTAGTCCTTAAGCTTCTTGAGGCTAGAGTCTTTATAATATTTATATGCATTGCCCCCCCACCCCGGCCCTGACACTGTCTAAATGGTGTTTGACACTAGAGACTGAACAAGAACATACTTGTTAATCATTTGATATTTGGTGAAACTGGTCATTAAATAATGCAGGTCATATTTTTATATCCATTTGCATACGTGCCTGCAACCTCAAATAGGATCACATGGTGAATATTTTGCTTATATGAAGCACCAGAACATGGGATCCTCATCTTCTTTAAACTCATTATTAAATAATAACAATTATTTTAATTAAAAAGTAAAAAGTAATAGCAAACATTCCTGAGACTATACACACAGGAGAATATCCTCTTCCCTATCCAACATGAATCCCTGGAGTAGTTCCTGTACAGCATACCATGGTTTCCAAAAGGAGAAGGTGAGTCAACTGACGGGGTGCAGCTATGTCTTTGTGGAATTGCACTAGCAGAGATCTAAGCGAGTTTTCAAAGAACTGTGGTTTATAAATAGAGACTCTCATATATACAAGACCATGGCTAGGTGAAATTCTAAAGTTTCAGGGGAAATTACACAATTCCAAAATAAGGCTATGTGTACACAACACCAAGCCATCCAGATAAAAGCCTGAGCAAATCACTCAGGAATGTGGTCTTTGCTAAACCCCGATGATTCAAGTCGTTACTGGAAATATGGAAAGTAGTTCTGATACAGCTTCACTGCTCATGGATGAACCGCCTCTAGTGAAGTTTCACTTTAATTTGCTGCTCCTAATTGGCCACAGGCCAGGAAACCAGAAAGCCAAATTTGCCCGAACTGTGTTTAAAGGAAGAATGACTAGAATCTGATATAAGGTCAATGAGTGTATCCTACAAACAGAAGCAAATGTAAGTGCACAGCCTTTATAATATATCTATTTTGAGGTCTCGCTCCAAAATGAAGATCTAAGAGGAAATAGAAATCTATGAATTTCCCATATAACAAAGGCCATTTTGTTCCGTTATCTTTTTCTCCCCCATTGCAAAGTTTCCTTCAAGAAAGACAAACTACTTGCTAAACAGGCTCCTAAGGAGTTCACCTGTGGTAAGTGTCCTAGTTGCAGATTACTGAGGACTTTAAGCAGAAATAGGCTCATGAGCAGGCTGACTAGATGTCTTGAAAGTCCACAGAAAGTCCCAGAAGAATTTAAATTCTGGGCCCTTTTCATGGCCACTACTCAAAATGACCTTAAGGGTCTTAGCAGGTATTGCCCACAGCATCTTAATTCACTGGGGATGAGGCACCAAGCAACAGAGTTCCTGAACAGGTCCTAGGTGAGGAGGCACTCAGATTGGAAGAGCTCCTTTCTTCTCCAGAGGTGCATTAGTCGATGGTGACTGGGAGCCTGGATTTGTTGCATGCTCTTTATGCACTTTTGCTATATTGACTGACATTAATGCATGTCTGGGGCACCCAAGGTCCGATTTCTATGATGCTCATCCTGCCTTTCCTTTTTTCTTCTGGAAGCATTCAGAAGAGGGTATGTGAATGGGTGTGGGAGGCTTACTGTCCAAATGCTCCACTGGAAGAATGTGGTAGAGCCAGATGTGAAATGGACCTCCCCTAAGCGAGGGATCCACAGCAGAGTCACAGCACATGGTGGAGATGGATGGCTCTCTAGCTGAACTCGGGATTTGTGACATTGTGCTAGCCCACATCCAAGTCAAAATGCCTGTCCAGATTAGATGTCAAAACTTGCCTGTTATCATGTCTGATTTTTACTGAGCATCTTTGAAGAAGAAAGTCCTTTGGGGAGAGGGGAGGCTAATTGATTGCAGCCCTAAGAGTTAGACATGGATTTCTATGGCAACTTCAGAAGAAAATGTCCAATATTTAAAATTCAGGTACCACATAATGTTTCAACTGGAGCACACACATTCAGAAAATCATAATAAAAGATAGAAGGAGTGATAGTTGACTTCAGCAGCATAAGTTTTCTATGACAGTGAGAGTAATATAATAAGAGTTAATGCTATAAAATCCACAGTATTGTCGACTATAAATAAATCCAGTAAAACTTGTTCAGATAGTACTCAGACTTTAGTACTCCTTTCACAAAGGAGCCCGTTGTGAAATCATCCAAGGTCTGAGACACATAAAAACTTTACTAGTCATCACTGAAATAAAGTGTAAAAAGTTCCTTCTAGAGTATCCACAAATCTTTGTGCTTTCAGTCTGCAGAGCAATAGAACAGCGCCTGACACATTTTAAGTGAGATTCTAATCAATCATTGGATGTTATTGTTTCTTGTAAGCTATCAGTTATAAGTTAACAAGGAAGGGTGACAAGTTCCCTAGTCCTAAGCATGAGTTCTACAGCTTTTGCACAAATCCACTGATCAGCCATGCGAGACTTTGGCGTTAACTTCTGTTCATCTGTTAGAAACAGAATAAACTATTAATCTGAAGATTACTGTTATTTTCACATTGATTAAGTAGGATGTAAAACGTGCACATATTCACAAAGTGATGTCAAATTGTTCCAGCTGTGCCTGTTTTAGACAAGGAAACACTTTCTGGGACATTTGTACATTGTTTCTAGGGTAAAACTAACACTTTGTAATATACTCATAAAACCCATATTAATACAATACCACTGCATACTATTACCATGAAAAAGTATGACCCAACACTTTTGTATATAAAAATATCTAATTTTACTCTTCCATTCTTCAACAGGCAGTATAGACAATCTAGGACTATTTTATTCCTAGAGGGCATTTTACTAAAAAGGAGGCAGATATTTTTAAGCGTTCACCATCAGAAATAAACAGCTCAAAGGTGGAGTAAGAATTTGTTTTCATAAAAATGAATTAAAATTTTAAAAGTGACTACTAGATTCTTTTTCAAAGAGTTGCAGTATATTCACCTACCTCATAATATAAGGGAATATTACCAACTACAGGTTTCTTTGATTTTTTAGATGTACTCCCAAAAAGTACTTGTGCTTCGTTGATCTGTAAGAAAATGAAATTCATCTATAATTAAAACAGAAGTTATTTATACATAAATAACTTTCAAACACCTAGGTGACACTCAGGGGTTGAGGAATCTATCAAGGAAGCAGTATTCTTTGATTAGGTAAAATTTCTATAGCCACTTTGGTAACTGTTTAGTGACTGTATCTGATGGAATTTTACTATGTTATCGCTCCCCTCTGACCTCTGTCAGCTGTGATTCTCTGCAAACATCATTTTGCTAGTTAGGGATTTTCCTGAGACATGAAATAGTGTCATCATTTATTATTTTTGAAACTTTTATTCAGTAATTCCTCATAGAACTTAGCATGGAGACTGGAGTGGCCTCAGAAAATTTTGTTAAAGGAATGTACAGCATTCAAAGGATAAAAATAACTTCTCCTAGGTTAAATTAATATATATTTTTAAGGAAAGGTACAGTCAAGAATGAAGGCAAGTGTACAGGCAGGCAGTAAGAGAAAGGAGGAAGCACTTTTTTTTTTTACATTTCATTCAGCTGCTCATCACTGGTTGTTTCCTAGGCCCCAGGTTCCAGGGACCTTGAAATGTATGTGGACTGTGCCTATTTATACCTGTTATGTCACCAGGGTGCACCTCCAGGTTAAATAATTTTAACTTATTTTAGCTAAATGTGCTTAAACTAATCCACCAAAATTTACCAAACAACCCTTTGTTTATTTTTCAATTATTCTGTTATTATTTTTACTTAAAAATCATCAAGGGGGTTAGCGGTAGGAAGTGGCTGTTACCTGCTGGAGAATGTCTTGCCATGATACCAAACTGAAGAGTTTGCGCTGAGGAGCCTGGACAGCTAAGGTGAGGGCACTGATGAGAAGATCATCCTCAGTCTTGTTTCCAACCACAAAAGCGATGGAGCCCTTCCAATCATTCTGTTAGGAAACCAGAAGGAATTAGATGCTCGATACGCTTGTCTGGGTAATTTTGAGTCAAAGACTTCCACTGAAAACCAGGACAATATCCCTATAAAGTTTACCTGAAAGACAGAGCTGACCTTTCAGCACATGAAGGCACCTGATTCAAGTAGCCTCAAGGCGGCAGTATTGTGCCAAATTTCAGACAACCTTACCAAAAGCAATTTTCTTGAGAAAGTAGGTCTTTTATTCCAAGGAAGACAAACTTTTTTAAAAAATGGCACATTTTTACTAGAGTGCCATTCAAGAATAACTTAGTGTTGGAAGCAGCAGTATTTCATTCATATATTATGAATATACATTAAGATATAATCTCGAAAGTAGGAATCTATTTTCTTCTCTCATGCATTCTAAAACTAAATAGTGCTAGGAACATAAGTAGGAGCTCAATAAATATTTGTCGAATGTTGGATAATAGTGACTGAGTTGCCAAATGGACTTTTATATGAGGTAAAATTCAACACCTGTGATTTTTTTAGTCGTGCTAGAACATGTCTTTTCTTCCAGTTATAACACAAGAATCTCATTACTAATTCACAACTGCGTTCTTTCCATTCTCCAGAAGTAGGCTAAAATATTAAATTTGGACAAGAAATTTTGCATCAGATAAAGAATAAATGACTAAATGACTAAACCCAATGTTCTTAATTAGTAACCCCCTTCTTGCTATTATACTTAGGAAAGAAGCAATTCTCTGGAGGAGATTAACAGTGGAATTTACTGAATTATACTTTCTGTGGTGCTAAGGGAAGAGCCAAACTTAGACAAAGCAAGTCAAGTGTCTTTGAACACTAACAGGCTTATGAGGAGGTGGATCAAGCAAACATGATACACATATCAGGAAACAGAGATAATAATAAGGGAGGGCATTTTAGCCATTTGGCCTTGGTAGGCATTGGATTCCCCAATTTCTAAAATAAAGAGGGGATAGGGCAAGCCAATAACTAAGATTTCCTGACTTGGGCTCTGCTCCTGTGATTAAGTAGAGTAAACCCCCACTATTGCTGGATTTTTAAATCATGTCTAGAAAGATCCGTAAAGATTTTATACAGATTTGATTAAATGCATACATTCATGTGGTTCTCTCTGGTTTCTGTCATTATCCTTGTCAGAGTAACGACAGAACTAGGGTATCAGTGGGAAAAAAGACCTCAATGCAAATTCTTCCTTAAAGTAGAAATAATGATCATATATAAACTTCTCTTACTTTTCTCCATGACAACTTACTACCACCCTAACAAGATCCACTCAATTTTGAATGTTACCACCAAAATAAAAAATACATGCAAAAGCATAAACGTAGATTTTACCTACAAAGTTTGTATATGTGTGTGCGTATACAATTAGTGTGATTGTGTGTGTCCCTCTTTATATTGAGCTTATTACCTATTTTTTAATTTTACTTGCTAATTCACAACAGGAACACTGAGCATGTTTTTTAAAGAATCTCATTCTGAAAAGCAGGTTTTTGCTTTTTTTTTTTTTTTAAAGGAAAGGTGCAGCAGGAATGAAGGCGAGTAGGCAGGTAGTCAGGAAGAGAGAGGAGGAAGAAGCATCTTTATTTTATTTTTATTTAGTTGTTCACATTGTTTGCTTTCTCCTCAAGCCCAGGACTCAAACCCAGAGGTATGTGGATTGCTCCTTCAGGGGTGGTTAACTGCTACTCCACTAGGACGTGCCAAGTATATTTTTAAGTATTCTTTAGAAAAAAATTCCATGATCACAAGATATCGTCTCCTATGCTGGATACCTTCTCGTTTCTCTTGCCTGCTCCCTCAGTCAAAGCTGCAATTATAATCATCATTAAAGGAGGGAAATCTCTTTCATTCTCAGATTACGTACACATGGCTCATGAATAGGCAGTGCCTTCAAGTTCCTGTCAGTTACATTTTCCAACACTGAAGATTTCAATCACCACCTCAAACCTCTTACCTCACTCTCTGCTGCGCAATTCCTTGCCAATATTTGAAATCTAATGGTCACAACAAAGGGCTTCCTCTGAGCTCTTTTGCGGGTAGTTAAGAGGGCATTGTAGCCCACTGTCTACCCATTAGTGCTGGGTGTCCACAGCAGGTGTTGACCATTTTTGATCAGAAAAGAAGGGAGGAGGAGAAAGGAGCTACCAATTACTGAGAATCTTCCATGTGCCTGGCATATGTCATCTTATTGAATCCCTAAGCAATCCCTTTAAATATCTGTACTAATGCTACATAGACAGAAAAAGAGAGGCCCAACGAAAGGAAGAAACTTATTCAATGTTAAGTTAGCAGATCTTCTGAGAGGCCACAAACATGACTTTTTTTGTGATCATTTCAGAACAGGTTTGAGAGCAAGTCTTTTGAGTCATAATGTCTTTCCATATCCTGAGATTATGCCCATTGGCTAATTCAGCCTCCTTTATGTAATAGATGAAGTTTTATGTCATATATGTATGTAGTTTTCCAAAACAGATGCATTAAATCCTTTTTAAAAAATCATAAGATTGCTTTTAAAAAAATCACAGTTACTAAGACAAAGAGGTTAAGGAAATTTCCCAAGGCTCTCTCTCTCCTTCAGAGCCTACTTTGCTCCAGGATGCCTCTTAACACATGATCTGCCTGCCCCTCCAACTCATGGCACCATAATGAAGCTTGTGGGCTCTCAGGGATCTCTCTAGACTGTTCTGTGCTGGCATAGGTCCAGATATGTGTACATTTAGGGCCCACTGGGGAACAACGCCAGGGCCGTCCATTGGGAGGGTTCCAAGAGTCTAGTTTGAGGTTCAGTTTCCAGTCTGCACTCTTTTGCTCACTGTGCTCTTGCTTCGGACATCAGATCAGTTTGATCAAATAGCATCTATGGAGGACACTGTCCAAGTCATGGATTAGCATCGGATCACATAACCCAAGAAAGCATGAAATGAACTGATCAGATGGTCACAATGCAAGCGGAGCAGGCCTGCAGAGAAGAGTGCACTCACTAGCGAGCTGCTCTAGGGGGCACCAAGGTGCCAGGAAATGCATGCCATTCAAATAACAAAGAGCAACTCATTTCCCACATCTCAAGAAGAAGAATCATTAAACAAAAGATGCTCTGCAAATGTAATTTTGGAATCTTTCTCATTATTTCAGGATAACTGTAGAGCCCAAATTCTATGAATTGGCACATTTTCAAACTAGGAAATTGTGTTGGACACTATTAAAAACATCCCTCCACCCGTATCTCACCCCAGTACACAACAAAACTCTTATATTGGAGTTTACAGGGCAGCAAGAGAAATCGAGTGTTGAGAAAACCAATGTTAACTAAAAGCACTTCGTTAACAACCTGATGTACCACACCTGGGAGTTCTGCCTGTGGGCGAATTTAAGACAGTTCGAGAAATTTGGGTATAATTAGTAGCATACGTCTAGAAGAAAGAGAACATTCATCATTATAGAAAAACTACACTGATGTATCCAGTGGTGAGGGAAGCGAGTTTTCATCTGGTACACCTCAAACACCTCAGGAAATAAAGTCAGTCCTAAGGCTTGGAGGTATGTGTTCTACATGGTTAGAGCTGAGTCTTGCCCTCTACTAGCTATTGATAAAGTCATTCAAAGGGTGGGATGAAGTAATGTATGGACACAATCCATTACCTTTTATTTACTTTTACTAGCCTCACCTAATTTGAAGCCTGGCAGGAGGGCGTCTTAACCCAAACACTTACATACCAGTCTTCTAAGGCAAGAAAGTGTTCACGTAAATGCAGAGAACCTAGTCACCTTGTACAAGCCTACTGTCCCAGATACAGAGGGTAGATTTGGAACTATTTTTCTTTCATTTATTGTGAAATTATAAAAACAGTCTAAGATAATTCCAAAAGAAAAACTTTCAAAAACCAATGGAAAGTAGTCTGGAGGCTAGGACTGGTAGCACTTCCTTCAGGGCCAAGAATCAGCTGGTCTGGGGAGAGGCACTGGCAAGATGGTCTCCTTCTCTTCTGCTGTCTTTGTGACCATGTCATGGGCCCTGAGAATCCCACGTCCTCCACCCAGAGAATCCCACGTCCTCTACCCAGAACTCATCATTCTGAGAAGTTCTATGAACCAATAGTGGCCACCATCTTTATTTGGAGAAGATGTATCCATACTCCAACTAAAATCAAAGCAACATTGAAAAAGTCAGGTTTTGTTAAAAATAATTTAACATTGTGCAGGTATACAAATGTGTACTTTATGTCAATGCTCTGCTGAAAGGACAACCTTTTTTGTTAAGCAGATTGACTGCCAAATGGACAGGGACTTGTGAATGTCTTTCTCATGCAGGGTTTTTCCCTTCAAAAGGAGTCTTGGATCTCCATCAGCAAAGAAGTGTTAGTATGGGCTGCTGGCCAGCAGAAGAAATATTTTTATTACATAGAACTGGCTGCTATAATAGTATTTGTTAAAAAGGGATTCTAACTAAAATAAGTTGGAAATACAGGTTTAAAAATGAGTTCATGTTTTAGACAGTAAATAGGACACTCTAGAGAACCAAGAGATGCAGTTATCTAACTCCCGTTACTGTCTATGCTAAACAAGTTTTTCTCTCTAAGCACAGGTTCATCACAGTTTATTACAGATTCTTTAATATGACAGATTATCATCATACTGTTATAATCTCTTCTTATTCAGGAATTGGTTCATTTGCCTGTCATGTTTTCTCAATGAGATTGTAAACTCTTTAAATCAGAGATCAGACTTTTTCACCTCGTGCTGCCCACAAGTGGTTGCAAAGTAGAGCAGGACTCTATATGTAAATGCATGTTAATCAATATTATAAAGCAGCAGAGAACAAATATGCTTGGACACTGAGGACTTTGACCCTGGGGGTCAGAGTGTGCTAGGTTCTGTAGCGTGGCAGCAAACTGTACAGCATACATGGTGCAGAGCCCGAATCCTGTAGGAGGAAGATGGACCATATCTGATCTAACATGGTTCATATAGGGGTCAGTAACACAAGAGTTTGGGGAGTTAGAATCTGTCTGCAGCCATTCCTCTGCTAACATAAGTTTCCTGGGAGTAACTCAGATGAGCGACCAGATGTTAGAGGAATGAACAGCTTGTCCACACAGTAGGGAAAAGTCACATTTACACTCGATCATCAACTATAAAGCCATTTCTCCTATTTCGTTTCCTTCTTCCTTCTGTCTCCCATCACCCATCAAGAAGGGCTTCGATGGCCAGCTCCCTCTTCCTTCCCACTTACTGCCCATAGACTGCAAGGTTGTGATTCCTTTCTCTCTCAAGGTACCTCTGGAATTCTTCTTAGCGTGACTGTATGGTGGAAGACTATCAGGGTGCAATGGGGACGGAGGGAGACAGAATGAAGTTGCGCACAGAATGAGTAGTCAATGCCAGAAATAAACCTGACATCTGCTTCCAAGGTCATCACCCTCCTCTCTCATCTGACCTCTGTCCAGGAGTGCGCTGGATCTGACAGTCACCATTCTCTGATGCTGTTTGGTCACATTGCATTGATAACTTGAAGTTCACTGTGGTGGGAGGATGTCAACTCTGGCAAAGGTGAATGCCACAAGTCAGAGTTTTCTTTCAGAAGGACAGGTTATAAAACATTCACTGGCACCTTTGTTATCACCATGCCAGGAAGACTGAGGTGATTTTGATTGAAAAGAACGATACTGTTTCTGAGAAAATATTGAAGGCAAAGCAGATTCTCTCCATCTATTACCCCCACCCAGCCCCTGAAACACACACACATTATGCAGCACAATACTGTGTGAATTGATAATGAAGGTCTGCTTGCTGCTTCTAGCGACCCAGCCATAAGCTCTATGGATTCTATGAAAAGCAGGTAATGAAGTCGAGACAGAGAGGCCACTGTGGAAGCAATAGGGCCAGCCCACTCAATGTTCTCCATTCTCCCTCACCATCTCAGGCAACCAAACACTGGAACCATTGCCATGGGAGTTCCCAAGCACCCCTTGCCCACAGGTGATGAGGCTCTCTAGCATTTTGGTGGCCCCCTGGAGGAACACAGGCCATTGTGGCATTGTGCTGAAGAGCCTGCACCCAGGTGGCACACTGCTTGGGTTTAAATTTCAGTGTGCCAGCTGTGTGTCCTGGACTAGTTACTAAACTTCTCTGTGCCTCGTGTATGGATGAGGAGAATGATAGCACCCGCCCTCCTGGAACTGCTGTGAAGACTGAACAAGAAAACCAATAGGAAGCCCTTCTCAGCACAACACCAGCACTAACCAAAGCCATGGCCAAGGAGTTTATTCAGGGGTGGGGAATTCTGCTCTTGTTAGTTGTGTAAACAAATAAATCCCATATATTCTGCATCAAATGTAGAAAGCTAATCGGTGAACCAAGAAAAAGAAAAAAAACAACAGTTATTTCAAGAAAAAACAAAATATGAATTTGAATGACAGTCAACTCATAACTTTCTTTTTGATAACAGTAAGCTGTTAACTGATACACTTATAAACTCTTTTAGGTCCTTGGAGCAGAGGGCAAAAATCAAATGTAAACTATTTAAAAATCTAAAATTGCACAACATAGACAGCAAATGTAAATGGAGAGAACGAGGGAGAGGGAGGAGAGACCTACCACCATCTTGCAACTGAGTAGCTTTACCATCACCAACCATGAAAAGACCCCCAGCTCAAGTCCAGGAGAAGGCACAGCTGACTAGGGCAATGAGTCTGGGAGCCACGCAGAGAAGGAGCACTTACTTGCTTGAATCAGATGCTTGCTCTCAGGATTGCAAACATTAGTCTGGTTAATATTTTGAATTCAGATCTAAAATACGAATGCCAGAAAAGTCTAGTTCTTAGAAAGAAGAATGAAGTGACTGAAGTTTCCTCTTGATAGCGACCCTGATGGACCTCTCTCTCCTCCCTGACCAGCTGCTATATTCTGGCTCCCAAGGTCAGGGCCCTTACAGGTCTTCCCAGAATCCACCACCTCCTATTCAGCTCAGGGTCTCACACAGTAGACCCTCAAACAACATCATTTCATTCAATGCCATTTAGTTACAATGTTGACGAGGGGAGAAAAAATCCCCACCACACTGGACAAGCAATGTTATTCAAGGACTTGATTTCATTATATTGCCATTTTGTGTAAAGCCTCGGTTCCCAAGAAGTATTGATTCATTAAGAGAATATATCCCAAGACTTCAGTCCTAAGTCAATGTAAAAGACTTTTTCCTCTCCATGTTATTTGAATTTTCAAAGAGGAGTCCCAGTGACTCCTTAACAAAACAGATGCCCTGCTCATAATGGGGGTCTTTCAGGTGGTGAACTGGGTCAGTGGAAAAGTCTCCCCTGGAATCACACCACCTAGAAAACTTCCTACTTTGCCCCTGTGCCTGGAGTATAGTAGCATTCAATAAATGTTTCTTGAACTTAGCAGCCAAAACCACACACTAAAGAGAATTTTTACACGTGCTTACATGGGAACACCAACTTGGTATGTGGCATTTTATCATCTATGCTCAGCACTCTGGAAGGAACTATGTCTCTGAATTACTGAGCATTTAAACAAAGCTTATTCTGCTGATGCTTAGACAACACTTTAGTGACTATATTCACTGATGAGAATTCAGAAGTCTGAAGCATCTTTGCTGCGCATGAATAAACTATCTGGCTCCTTTTCTTTGTCTTTATAAATAGCAAGCATTCACTACTAATTAAAACATGGAAGCTATGGTATAAAGCGGCGGAGTTCTGAAGTGGTATCAAATTCTGCCTCTGCAGTTTCCAAGTTAAATGACTTGGGTCTATCTTTGTGGCTCAGTGTTCGCATTTATTTACAAAATGGATTTAGCAACACAACCTTTCACAGGTTGTTGCAGGGTTATAACAAACAAATCTAGGGTCATTTTTTAATCTGCAAAGCACCATGCAAAGGTAAAATACTAGTATATGCAAAGGAAATATTCCAATTTTCCTTCAAAAAGTCGTGCAAAAATGGGTTGAAGTGGTTACTAGTGTAATTTTGAATTTGGGTATGTCTGGAGGCTCTTCTTTGGACAGTTTAGCCTCTGGACTTGAATTGTTGGATTATTTTTCTTTCATTTTTTTTCAGAGAACTTGGCCTATCCCACCAACCTAGCACATGAGCCTAATTCAGTTTTGCTCCATGCATCAGAGAGTTTTAAGACAGCTATTAAAACACCACATGGAAAAGCTTTGCAGGGAATTCTACTCCACAGAGAAACCACAGAAACCACTACACACCTTAACTATCTCCCCACCCCCAACAGTTGGCTAAAATTATGGTTCCATTATGTTAGTACAATCCAACCAGTTTTATTGCTCGGAGCAAAATTTGAGGTCCAAAATGAACTTCAGAACATAAAAAGTAAGGCGAACCTCAAAAGGAAACAAGCCTCTCAAGGCTTTCAAACAAATATTACATATCAGAGGCATTCTTTCAACAGAGGAGACCAAGCAAAACCAAGAAGAGTCGCTAATTGCGCCTCAAATGTAAAATTGGAATCAGGGACTCACCCCAAAGAAAGGAGAGCTCTTTTCATCATCAGATATTAAAGGCTACAACCTTTCATCAACTCCTTCCTCAGACATGAGACCTTCTTGTCCCTTACTTGAATCCTTTCAGTAAAGTTACTATCCTACACATTAAAAACGAAGATGTATTTTCAAGACTCGATGTTAGTCATTCATTATTCTTTTGTTTTATCACCCCCCCAACCTTCCTTTCCCCAATTTAAATATAATTTACCCACTAAGTACTATGGCAAGCACGATGAATTTGTAGAGGGTTGCCATCAGAGATGCCCAGAGGGAACAAAATAACAAATCATGACTCTTCCTAATGGGCCATCCAGGTTGCCGTAGTTGTTTGGTTAATTATGCCTTGTGTTCAACTAATTTAATGGCAGTTAGTGCAATTGTCTTCACTTATTATTTGCTTACTACAAGAGCACTAATAGAGTTTAATTACTTCATCCATTTTTGAGTGAGTGTAGAGTCCCCGAGTATTCCTTGGACCACCACCAAGGATACAAGACTGTCCTTATTCCATGTACTCTATCCTGTTCACCTGAAAATTCAACAAAAATGTCCAAGAAATGCTAACACTTTGGCAACCAAATTACCTCTCCTACACTGTCTTTAATACTGATGCAGGCAAAAATTCTTTGAGTACCAGTTCTGATTTTTAGGTCTAAAACCACTGTCTCCAAATGATAATGTGGGAAAGATGGGGCATACAAAGATAATCTCAGGGCAGTGGCAGCATCTTCTAGATTCCGGAGTTTGTATCACGTAAGGAGAGAATAATGGATGTCTCTCCAGAAACTCCCTGAAAGTATCTCAGAAAAACGATGAGATGGCATGTTCTGTTGGGGTAGTGGTTAGGTTCACTGCCTTTGGAGGAAGCTCAGTTCATATACATCTCGGGAACCTGGGTACATGTCCAGGGGTAAGGGGAGGAAACAAGATGAACAACTAAATAAAAATGCTTAAAAACCCCACAAAACTATGAGGGTGAATCTGAGCAAGAAATGGGCTAAGGAATCTGTGGCCTCAATTCAACAAAAAAGAGGAGCAGGTCAACTCAGCAAGGATTTATTAAACTCCTCTGATTAAATGTCTATGATGTAAAAAGTGATACACACTAAACAACAATGACTAAGAGAGGAGTTTGAATGTGAGCAATGCATAGTTTGAAATAAGTTACTTAGAGACCTTTTCCTTATGCAGGCCACGTAACCACTTCAGGTAAATGCCACTTTCCAGGGGTGGAAAGTGATTTTGAATTTTTCAGCTGTCCAGGACACAGGAGTTATTCAAAAAAAGTAAGAGGAGGTGGAGACCTGTATCTGAGTGGGCCTCCCAAATCAGCAAGTGAAAGGTAGAAGTTATTGATGAATATCATCAATCCTAGTGGGAAGGAGGATCAGAGTGGGAGTTGGAGGGGACCTGAAGTAGTTTCTGAAATCTTTTTCCTAGAACGCCTATAACTTTCTTCAAATCTCCACTCAACTACCCCGGCTTTAGGGGAGGGTTTCTTAGAGGTGGACACGAAGATGAAGTGGAGAACTAGGAGGGGAGGTATCGCTGAAGCCAGAGGAGCGGTGTATGTCCTCAAAGGCAATTAGAAGGTACTAGCAACCTTAGTAGGAACAGTTCTATGAGTGAAACTGCTTCCTGCCCGTTCCTTCACTGCTGCAATCCCATACACTCTCATAATTCACATATCTCCTTTGCAATGCGAACCACATTTAGATGGTGACAAAATATTCCAAGTTAATGATTATCATAGGTTTCAAGTCCTAGATCTGATTCCAGTTATTTTCTTCAATTGTACAGGTACATTGAATCTCTTTATTGGCTACATCAGGGCAGTAATTCATTATAATTATTCCTTTCCTATTGATTCCCTAATATAGTCCTTACAGGAACTCTGCCAATGGTGTAATGAAAAGAACACTGGATTTACTACCAGAAAATATGATTATTTGTCCTTATTTTCAATCATATAATCTTGGAAAAATACTCAAGTATTCAGAAACTGGATCTTTTGCAAAATAATGCTCAGAGCAGAGACTCATTGATTCCCTCTATACTTACTGGGGAGTTACTATGTGTCAAACATCGAAATGAGTAGTAGGAATAGAATGCATAGGCATAAGGCTTAATTACTACCCTTAAACAGCATCAAAATGGAGAAGGAATTTCAAAATAAAGGTGAAAAGAGATTATAAGTAAAAGCATTTCATAATTATTAAGTGTATAGCAAAGTATCTTCTGTTAGGTTGCTCAGCTTAACTTATTCACTGACAATTAACATTTATGATGTAGGGCTTATGTTATACATGCTGCCCTAGAAATGAAGGGTCAAAGGTTAGTAAGGCAAAAAAGCAATTAAAGTTTGGTGTGTCCTGTAGTGGTTTGGTCAGCTGCCTTTGGCTAGCACAGTTTACATACATCCCAAGAATTCCGGTTTACATACATCCCAAGAATTCCGGTTCACATCCTGGAATCGGGGGAAATAAATAAGATGAACTAAATAACATAAAGTGCTTTCTTCCTCCTCTCTCTCCCTGACTGCCTGCCTTTGCTTGCCTTCATTCCTGCCTGCACCTTTCCTTAAAAAAAAAAAAAGCAATTAAGAGCAATAAACTAAATCTACATATTTCAAGATGTATAGACGTCAAAACATGAGAAATTTTAAAAAATTGCAGGATTAGAAAGCACAATATGGAACTACGTATATAAATTTTAAAATACCATAAACAATAGTATGTATTATTCATGGACATATATGTATATATGTATATATATATATATATATATATATATAAAAATAGCAACATAGGCTGAGAGGGTATGTATCCACTTCATCAGTGTTTGCTTTTGAGAAGAGAGAGGGGATTGGGTAAGGACAGTTCTTCAGTTTGTTCTTACAGAGTTTATAATTTTATTTATTTTTTTTTTAAAAAAAGAAAACCTAGCAATTGTCAGGTTTTCATTAGATCACGAATATGCTTGCTACATTATCATTTGTCCTTTTCTGCATTAGAAAAACAACTGGAAAGAAGTCTTTGCTCTTAAAAGATACACCGTCTTGCAGGGACACAGGTATATGAATGACCTTAATATCAGGTTGTATGCTTTTACAGGACTGCATCTCTCACTGGGCCTTCAAAAAAGTCTCACTAGAAGATTCCACTTGAAGAAATAGTGAAGGAATTCTTTATCTACATCTGCTCATCCACCTTCTGTCTATACAGTAGCATCACTTCTAACTCCTGGGAAGAGCAGGACTTTCTCGCTTCAATTTCCTCCCCTTTTCAGTTTTCACCTCAATCCTTAACAAGTCGCAAGAACTTGATCATCTTTTTTATGCTGAGGAGGAGATCCTAATTCCTTCTCTTCGGCACTAGAGCAAATAATCCGCTTTCCTTTGATCCCTTTTATATCTTTGTTCTTTCTATTTTCCCATCTCTCCTTTCTCAGTTTCAACACCTTCTTCCCCTTTCCTCTCTATTCTATGTCACACATGCACAGCTCTTCACCGAATCCCACTCCCCTCACCAACCATTTCCCACATGATATTTTCTTCATAAATGAACTCTCCTAAACACATGATCTAACACTTGTGGTCCCACATCCCAATAAGACACAAGTCCTTAAACTCTATATAGCCTTACTTCCACTCAAGGTGCCCTAACCATAATCACCACCATCTACTCTATTGAAATTGCAAACTTGAAAATCACTGATGATACTATCACCAAATATGGTCGCCTTCCCTTGTTCTCCCTTGGTCTCTGGTGGGAGACTTCAAGGGTCATTTTGTGCCCTTCTTCCTGATCTGGCTTCCATGATGCCATCCTATCTTCACTTTGTCTTTGTAATCCTTTGACTGTTCATTCTTTAGCAATTCAACTTTTTTCCTTTCTGTCTCACAAATGAAGACCTTTTAGATGTTCTGCAGAATTCCTTCTCAACCTTCTGATCTTCTCCTGGCTTATACTCTCTACAGGTTATTTTAGTTATTTCCCTGGCATTCATTAACACCTTCTACTGGCAATCCCTAAGTTGATGTCTCCAATCATGGATAGTGAGTAATAGTTCATATTTTTGACTTCCTGATGAAACTTCTACTTTGATGCTTTATAATCTCAAACTCAATATGTCTAAAAGATGGTCTCTTCACCTCTCTGCATGCCCTGAAAACAAACAAATACAAGTTCCTCTCATCATAAATAATAAGTCTTCTAAGTTTATTCTACTAAATTTGTCATTTTCTGAGACTACATTTCTCCTAGTGATCATAACTTTAATTTCTTTCCCAATCTCTTCTTCATATACAATCACAGTTACTTTCTCCCAGGGTTCCTTAATCTGTCTTTCCTTTCTATTCTCGTGAATATTCTCCTAGTTCACCCTGTAACTACGATTATAAAATTAATTGTACATAATTATACAATTAAAAAATAGTCTATAATATAGACTATTGAAAATAACTTTGATAGGACTAGAATTCAAAGCCCTTCTCCATTCTGTTCCTCATGTACTTTGTACAACATATCCCATTTCTTTTCTAAACCCTCACAGCATTCAGGTTAATTTCTATGTATAAATTTTTGAGCTGTAATTTCCTCATGTAAATGAGGATCATATTTTAGGGTTGCTGTCAGAATTAACAATGACAGTATGTGTCCACCATCTAATATAGTGTCTAGTTAGTGGTTATTTGTGTATCACAGATAAGTCGTGAACTTCTTAGCTCTCTGCTTGCTCAGTCTGGTCCTCTTATACAGAATGTCTTCCTACAAGTGAAATTCCTGCTTCATCTATGACTCTTTCTCCAAAAGTCCTAGCCCAATAGTCATTTCTCTGTCTTCCATCTGCCCATAAAAACTCATCGTCAGTGCTATATTAGTTATTACTACTTATAGTTTGGTCACGACATTAGTGTACGCCTTAAACTTCAGAGTGCCCCAGATTCCTGTTTATCAAAACACCAATCGGTGGTCTCTGCCATGAGTTTCGATTTAGTAAGTCTAGGGTAGGACCTAAGACTCTGCATTTTATAAGTTCCCAGGTGATGCTGCTGCTTCTGGACAATGGATCTCTCTTTTAAACTACTAGTGTTCATGTTTTCTCAGACTGTAAGATCCTTAGTGGCAATAACATTATGTTGTATTTTTTCCCACTACTCATCCACCCTCCTCTTTCCCCAAATAGTATACAGGACATAGTTTAACATGGAAGGAACATATGCTTTTAAACTGAATTATTTAATGATTCTACATTTGAACCTATCATGATTCCAACCCTATATTCACTGGCTGATGCACTGTCTTAAATCACTTCCAATATTTAAAAATCTTCTAAAAGAGAATGAATGTCTTAAGTGATGGTAGGTAAATAGCTTGCTATTTATTTATGAAGACAAGCATGTTAGATGTAGATATAACCAGACAATCCTCAAATTTTCATATTAGTGGAAAGTTATAAGGATTCCAGGAATTTTAAAAAGGAAAATTATGAATTTTTTCTGGAATGCATTTTTAAGGCCTTGCATTCTGAAAATCCATAATGCCCTAAATAATTTCCCTGTGAAGGGTTGTTTCTGTGTCAAGGACCACTCTCTGGCTCCTTTGAAGCTTAGTGATGGGTTTGGGGAAAGAGAATTAGGAGGAAGATGTTGAAAGTAAAAAAAAAAAAAAATGGGAAGAATTTTCAGAAGATTATGAAAAGACAATTCTGTTCCCAAACCTGGGGAAGATAATGGTTAGCAACTTAATAATGACCTCCTCATCCACATCTCAACTACTTCTGAGTTGCATAGAGGCATGCTATCTAAGGAGGCTCTGGCTCCACGTGTGATAATGTCTATTAGGACTTGCAGTTGACCAGAATGTCTGCTATAAGAACTCACATAAAGAAGATCTAGGAAAGCAATAACTTGTCCTAGTTTGACTTTGTTTTAATCCCACTTTTTCCCATGCAGATGAAACAGTCTTTTGTAATCAATTTAATATGTCAAACATAATTATTTTGTTTCTAGATGCTTGTTCCTTTGATGAGAAGCTTTCATTGACTAAGATAATGATTTTAAGGAACTTTTCTAGCAGCTAAAATTCAAAAATTCAAAGTAGAGAGAAAATTGGTTTCAACAAAGTAAGGTAGAGATAATGAAGTCAACAAACATATAAAGCAAAAGACTGTTGACAAAGAAGCTGTGCCCAAACTTTCAGTGAAGCTCACACAGGAGAAGTGGAAGGGGCTCTCTATAATGTATACTGTGGAGATGGGCTGACTGCCTCAGCTGCTCTGAAGATGGTTCCCACATATACTTCATGTGACCAAAGTTTCTGCTCCATGTTACTGAAACCTTTCAACTCCAGACATGACTGTTCTTAATTATTGAATACAAGAGGGATTAAGCAAAAAATAAAAAACAAAACAAAACAAAAAACCACTTCATCAAATTAGGTCATTATTTCAAATATAATTAAGACAAAAGTGTCACCTTCATCACAAAGAGTAATAATACACCCATTTTAATCAATAATATATCCAATTAATTTTCCATAGTAAAGGTTGAAAATACAGTCATAACAAACCATTTTCACCAGCCTTTACTTAGCTTTGTATTAAATTGATAAGATAATGCATAGCAAGTTAAACAATAAGCATTATTTATGACTTTGCCTTTACAATTTCAATAACAAGTCTGGGAAAAGAAACTACCTTCATCTTTGCTCAGCCTTCTAAATATGTGATGTGAAGACAGAGGTGGTTGAATTCAACATTCCTAACTTTAAATTAATTTAATCATAACTCATAAATCATGTATATGTATATATCATAGACATTTTTAGAGACACCATAATTTTTCATTAGTGCTTGTATAATTTTAGGAGCGTCCTCTCTATTTCTGTGCAATGCATGCTGCCCGAGACATTATTATGTTTGTACCCTCCCTCAAGACCACATACTATAATTATATTTAATAGAATAAAATAAGAACAACATAAAAGATGATGATGGTGAGGAGTGAGGGCAACGGCAAACTAAGACATACAATGTATTTAATAAACCCTTAGAAAGCGCAAGTTTCATAAGTTTCCATAGCAAAAATATTGAGGTATCATGGAAATGGAGGAAATATTTTGTCATGGTTAGAGAACTGACTTAAAAACAAAGGTAAGAGAGAAGTGCTAACAGCTGAAGTCTCTGAGGTCATTCTTGGATAGTTTCTATTTACCTGCTTTGTATGAGATATGAAAATAAACTACAGTGACACCTAAAATTGTAGAATTGAGTGTTGGCAGATTTCTTTCATTGCCATTTAGTCCAGTTCCTTCATTTTGAAGATGAAAAAACAAATCCATGGCATGGAGACTTGATCCAGGTGACACAGATAGCAAGAGGCATCTGAGTTCCAGACAACAGGCTCTCCTCTCTTTTATCTTGCTCTGCCTTCATTAGATATTTAGACAATGACAGTGTGTCAAGAGGACAGTTATGCGCTGCAGGGAGATTTCATGAAGCTTTCTGAGTTGGGTAAGCATATATGTCAGATGAGATCCAATGTAGAATGCATAAATGTATGCAGTGAAAAAACAAAATACAAACTCTAGCTATAAGTTTAGAGGCTTTATGATGAATTACAGTTATGCAGCACTTAGTAATAGGGGTATGTTCTGGTAAATGTGTCATTAGATGATTTCATTATTGTACAAATTTCACAGAGTTTAAACACTTAAATGGGATAGCCTACTACACACCTAGGCTATATAACAGCCTATTTGAATCATCATTGTGTGTGGTCTGTTGTTGACATTGTTAAGCAACAACACATGACTTTAGGAAATGTGCCTGTATGTCATGTTTCCCCACACCCAGCAACTCAATGTCTGCAGTTCTACTGAAAGACCATTCCTTATTATAAATGGAAAAAAGTAGGAATGGAATAGAAAACATTACTCTACTGGACAAAAGCAGGGTGTGTTTATACTTGGAAAATTGTGTTGTTTTAGGTATAGAACCTACAAAGGGATTGAATAGCTGGAAAGAGTCATAAAATAGCAAGTAAACTGGCCATACGAAAGGAAGGAGGGGCTTCAATGAGAGGACTGACTCAACCAAATTAAGTTAGAGTAGAAAATTGTACAGTAGGACTTAGTTCATTTGGGCTATTATAACAGAATACATAGACTTAGTCACTTATAACAACAGAAATTTATTCCTTATAATTCTGTAGATTAGGAAGTCCAAGATCAAGACCTGAAGATTTAGTGTCCAGAGAGAGCTCCTTCCCTGACTCTCTTTTACATTTAGATTCACATGATGGAAGAGCCAGGGATGGCTCAGGGGCATCCTTTATAAGAACACCAGTCTCACTCATGCAGAGTATGCTCTCTTGACCAATCATCTTCCAAAGTCCCCACCTCCAAATACTATCATGCTAGGGATTAAGTTTCAACATATGAACTAAGGTCAGGGCAGGGCACAAATCACAATAAAAGTTGATAAATTACTTGTATCTTACCATATTACTGTTGGAAGTGTAAATTTCGTCTGATTTTTAAAAGAGTAATAATAATTGTTTTTATTTTATTTATAGTGTGTGTATAGATTTTAATGTTTCTATAAATTTATGATGAAACATTTTAGATGGTTATCTGAAGCAAAGAAATTTCAAAGTCTGGTTCCTAAATGTATGTTTTAAAGTTGCATTTTATATTGGTATTATTAAATATTTTGAACTGTTTGGAGCTCAAAGAAGAAAAAAATCAACCCACAATCTGTGGTGTGTTCTGATATGGTGCAAAAATCATTAAAAATGTTGAATAGAAATGGAGCTTAAAGGTTATGTTGTTAAAAGTTCAACAGGAAAAACATATTTTTTTTCTATCAGAGTAGTTATTATGTTTTGTTAAACCACAAGATCTCAATAAAGAAATTTTGCAAACATCAATAAAGGAAAATATAAAGAACATAATAAATTTCATGCATTAAAGTAGTTGAAATAAAAACTTATCAAATGTCAATAAATGGTAAAACACTTTAAAATTTATCATCAAAATTGTTAACACAATATATTACTAGTTAAGCCTAAGTGAACATTTTTAGACACGAGCTATTTCACTGAACTTAAAAATTGTGGGTGTATTATTAGAATGTAGATTTATGGTCTTGACTGTGAAAAGCATTTATTTACTGAAATTAGAAAGCAACCTCTTGGAAAACATAAATCAAAGCAAAAATTTTTAAATACTACTGATGAAACTTAAAATTTAGTATGAAAAATTCAAGATGTTGAAATAGTAAAATGTTTAGTTGACTTGGTACCTCTAGATGCAGCTGCACCCGTGGTATCTCAAATGCCTTCAGTGGGTACAAGGAAAATAGTCACTGAGAAGTATTTACATGAAAACAGTGGTAAGTGGTGACCTGGAGAAAATGTGAAGTTGCAGTACAGAATTTTGAAAAAATTCCAGAAGTTTTGTTTTGGTTTCAGCTCACTAAATTCAAACTATACAACTGACACACTAAAAGATGTTATCAGATAAATCAATATAAAGACTTTCTTGGTAAGTTTTCCCTTTACTACCATATATTAAATAAACACTGGAGTTAATTAAATAACATATCTGAAGACAACTTGGGATTGAACATTAGAAAAACATTGGAATCTCAAGGCCCAATCTATAATGCTAGAAATAAAATCACTCAGCATAAATTATGCTGAGCCTTGTCCTTTTTAATGTAAACTGTGAAGTGGGAGAGTTAAGCATGTGAAAATAAAATTAACTTTTAGGGATTTGGCCTTAATGGTATATTCTAAAGCAACGCCTTAGCTTTCAAAGAAAGAAATGAAAATAAGTTGCTCATATAAGAATAGTAAAGCAAACTATGAAAGAGAAGCAGCAGATATATAAAAATAAATTAATGATATTATTTGGAACAAAATAAAAGCAAAGTATCAATTAAGGGAGAAAAACTATTAAAGGTTCCTAATAAATTATTCATAAGTGGGTTTATTATTTAATGGCAAAAAAAAAAAAAACTATGACAAATTTTTAACCTTCAAATTTTCAGACCTAAATTTTAGTCATATTATGTTTATAAACATAGCAGTTTATTTAGGGTGATAAAACTTTTATGAAATTAAGTCAACTAATTAAATATGACATTCTAAGAAATGGCTTAGAGATTCAATTGATGATAAAGAAATTAAATATATAAAATCCTAGATAATATTATGAAGTCTAGAAAAATTTTCAATAGCCTGATGACCAATATTGCTGACTTTACAAAATATTCTCTATGTACAGAGAATTACAAATTATATAATTACTATCAATTTAAAAGGAAAGCAATGAAAAGAGCTTATGCACATTTCTCATGCAGCTCATGTTTCACACTAGGGCAACATTTAGGAAGTAAAAGCCATGTCAATCAAGATTGCCCAACATTTCTGAAAATTTAACACATGATTTTGAAATTGCTAAACAAATTTGATGAATGACATGCACCAATAATCATATCATCTGGTAAGAACATTTATAAGTTACATATAATTTAGTTTATATAGACTAAAAGATGGCTGAAAATATTTTGATTTATATGTTGGTTTGCACATAACTATGACAGTAAAATTTAATTTTCATCTTTGGATAAAGGCAGGCAAGAAGAGAGATTAGAAGGCTATTGTAATGATGCTAGCTAGAAATTATGGGAGGTGAAGAAGAAAGAACCAAAATAGAGAAGTAGAAGTAATAGGAATTGTTCAATTTGATATTAGAAGAGAAGCTTCAAGGGTGATTTTTGACATCGATAAATAGGTAGTACCAGTTTTGAACATAATAAATTTCAAAAACTTGTATAACATACATATGGAAATATATTAGAGTCTCAATCATTATTTTATATATATATATATATATATATATATATATATATATATATATTGGGCTAAATAATGTTCTATGCCATTTCATAGATTTTGATTTTCACTCTACTCCAATAAATTTAGTAACAGCTACTCCTTATCAAGCACATGCTCTTTCTTTATTCAGCAAATGTTATTTGAGCCCCTCTAAAAATCAGTATGACAGTGTAGTTTACATATGGTGATCAGAGAAGGTCATATATGAATGGAATCCTGAAAGGAAGGAGTGACTCTTGTCTTGGGAAGGGTCATTCTAAGCAGAAGGCACAGCAAAAGCAGAGGCCCTGAGGTGGCAATGTGCTTCAGTATAGATTTCAAAGTCAGCAAAAAAAAAAAAAAAAAAAAAAAAAAAAAAAAAACATTGTGATTACAGTGAGCTCAAAAAAATGATGTCTTAAGAGATTAAGAAATGAAAACAGATAGGCTAATGGAAACTCACTGAGTCTTCTAGGCCAACATAGAACATATTAAAAGAAACACTGGTTGCTTCTTAAGATTTTCTAGGCAATCGAAATGGGAGAAAGACAACACTCTGAAGCTCTTAAAACTATGTGTAGCTTAGGCAAGAGATGTGGTGACTTGGAATAGGATGTAATAGTAGGGGTGGTGCCAAGAGGATAGATTTTAGATTCATTTCAATGGTAGAAACAACAGGATATATTAAAAATTATGGGATGGAGACAACAAAGAATGCAAAGGTTTTGGGTCCTACTGAGTTGCTGGACAAACGGTCTCATCTTTAAACGAGAAGGTGAAGACTTGGTGAAGAGCAAGTCTGAAGGGCAAAACCTGGAGTTTGGGTTTGAATGTGTGAAGTCTGAGATACTTTGTGCTAGATGTCTTTAATCCTCACAACAATCTTTTTAATATCTCAAGAGAGGTCTGACCACAGCTATTTTTTTGGATGCAAAAAGTTAGGTTTTGAGATTTTCTTCAATTTAAGTTCTCATAACCAAGGGATGTAGACCTATTCTGGTGCTCAAAAGAGAAAATAGACAGGAGGTTGGATTAAGACAGTAAAATACAGCTAATACACTGAATCCAGCAGGAATTTGTTGAAGACCACCATGTGATCACTATAAGGTGCTCTCCCCAGGAGGGGTAGATTAAAAATGCTAACATTTTGCTGTCTTCTCCAAGAATTTGCAGTGTTGTAAAAGAATGTTGACATAGTAGATGATACTGAAATACTTAGATCTCAGCTCAAAGTAGAATAGTGTTACACAGTGAAGTAGTTTACTGGAAGAAGAAAAGTCAGTGGGTGCCAGAATGGTGTGACTTAAGGTTTTTTATTGGAAGACAGAAAGGAAGAATTTAATGAGGAGTTGGATGGTGTTAGGAAGATCTTCAGGTCAAAATATTGTGTGGTTGTAGTCAGGAGGCGCCTGTAGATACTGCAGGGACCTGGAGTAGAGGCAGATAAAGATGGATGGGCAGAGAACTGCCAAATTAGCAAGGCCACAAAAGTCAGGCTGAACATATTGGATTTTATCCTGAGAGGAACTGAGAGGAACTGAGAGATGGCTTTCGTGGCCAGAACTGAAACATAGTCAACATTCACCATTTCTTAACTAACATTTTCCTAGGAGGCTGCCAAAGTCATACTGGCAACAGTTACATTTTACTTGTATTTAATATTTTTCATTTGCAATAAAAATGATCACATAGAACATATAGGTGGATATTTTGACATGCTAATTCCCTTTGGTCCTAAATTCATTCAAATAATACATTTTTGTCAAAAGCAAGAAATTATAATATGAGGTTATGAAAAGTCCATTTCCCTTTTAACATTCTTCCTAGCAACTCAGTTGTTTTCATTGGCTTTTATTAAAACAACCTTTGTGTGAACTGGCAAATTGTTTTGTAAATATCAATGAAAGCATATTTCAGAAAATATAGTAATAAAAACCAACCCAATTTAGAAATATGCTTGCTGCCAGACATCAGTCTACAGCTCATATTATGAGTATTTCCAGTAAGTCTTAAATACACATTAACATGAGAAATAGCTTACTGTTTAAAATCAAATAGTTGAAAAGCACTTTACTGCCTCTCAGAAATTGCTTAAGAGCTCTGTCCAATAAAATGTATTTTCCTTTTTGATAAACTACATTCATAATGGTTTCAAGCACTCCAATTCTATTAAATATTTTCCCCAGAAAACCAACTTAGACTTTATTATCATCCTAATATCTGTATACTTTATAACTATATTTATTCAAAAGATCTGCGATATTTATATTTTGAAATACCTATCTTGAACCTGTATTTTTCAAACCTTTACAAGAAATAACTTTGTTTAAGACCCCAAGGAAGCTCTATCACTAGTCCTGAAGTATGCACTACTAAGCTATGTTTAATAAGAGAATAATACTATCCCTCAACTGAAGTATAAGTAGAGATAGTTAAATAAACATTTTTAAAAACTTTCATTTGAATGCCTCCTGATTGGTGGGCAACTTATACCTGAGAAGTGAAATGATACCACTGTATAGTTCTTTTCAGGACACTGTCACAATTAGTTTGAGTCTGAAGTAATGCTTTTTATATAAATGTTTCCTGTCCCTTCCTCTTAGAGAACATCTCCTTAATCTACTTACTGCCCTGGTTTCTGCAATATAGGTTTCTTCATAGTTCTAAGTAAATCAGTGAATTAATTCAATGAATACTTTGGGTGTGGTATAATAAGAATCACTATGGGACAGATATAAGGAGCATAAGATGTGATTTTGTTGTAAAATAGCTCACATTATACACTGGTTTATAAAACATGAAATAATAGCAAATAATTCAAGGTATTTTGCTACTATTATAAGTTATAAGATAAAAGCTAGAGTCACGGTAACAGGAGATAAATGTAGATTAGGATAGCTAAGAATGTTTACTGGAAGAAATGGCTTTATGAGAACCTCAGAGAATGGATAGGACAAGGAGAGGGTAGGTGGGAATTCATTTCAAGCAAGGAGACTGATATGAGTGAAATATCAGGATAGAAGGAGAGAGCTCACTTATTGCAGAGTTAGTAGATGCCAGGTAATACAGAAATAGTTATGAAGTGAAATGAATGCCATTTAATCTTCATAGTAAGTCTCTGAAGCAGATTTTATTATCTCCATATGACAAAAGTAGGGCAAAGCTCAGAGATGGGAAGTTGTTTTAGGTTGCTCGTTATACATTTTAGAATCAGAATTCAATACTTAGAGGTCTGCTTGGTTCTCAAGTAGGGATCAGGGCCGGGACGTGGAGGCAGGGGAGACTGTCTTGGTGGGGGGTGGAAGGAGAGCCAGCATCATGGGGGACAGTGCTGCAGACTGTGTGTTGAAATTAAACTGGATACCATTATAACTGAAGGCAGCTAGCAAAATTCTCCACCTCAAACCCCTCCCTCCCATCACCATTTTGCACCCACTGTATATCTTGCCCACTGGATATCCCACCTATTGGATATCTCACCCCATAAATATCCCAACAACCGGATATCCCACACCCAGGATTAAAGGAAGAAGACTGTCTACCTAAAGGGACTAAAACTCAACACTACCTGTTAACCTCACTCTGTGGGTAGAGGCAATACTGCAGTCTGAGTGCCAATTGTGGACCAGCAGCAAGGTGCTCACAGTACACAACACCATCTCTGCAGGGAAACTCAACTCACAGAAATATTAACAGAATGCCGAATAGAGCAAAGACACAGAGAAATATATGTGAAATGATGGCTCTGATCAAAAACCCAGGGAGAAATTTGAATACAGCAGATGTATACAAGTTGTCTGAAGATGAATTTGGTTAACAGTGATTAACACATACTCATGGGAATCCAGAAAACAATAGAGGAAGTAAAAGAGAACAAAAGAGATAGATAGAAGAAATGAAGTAAGATATCAAAGAAATGAAGAATGTACAATAGCTGAACTAAAGAATTCAATGAGGGACTCAGTAATAGGATGGGTGAAGCTTCCAATAGAATCAGTGATCTGGAAGACAGGGCAGCACTCATTAAGTAAACCAGCAAAGAGATTTTAAAAAGTACAAAGAAATGAAGACATTATTAGAGACCTTTGGGATAATATCAAGAGGAACAACATCCACATCATAGGAGTCCCAGAAGGAGAAGAGAGAGAAAGGGGTACAGAAACTGTTTTTGAAGTAATAACAGATGAGATGAGAATTTTCCAGAACTGAAGAATGAAGCAAGCCTCCAGATCCAGGGAGCTCAAAGAATTCCTAATAAAATAAACCCAAACAGAACTACACATAGAAATATTGTCATCAAAATATCAAAAATACAAGATAAAGAAACTTAAAAGCAACCTGAGAAAAATGCTACATACAAAGGAGTACCCATAAGATTGTCAGTGGATTTTTCAATTGAACTCTACAGGAGAGAAGGGAATGGCATGATATATTCAAAGTGCTAAAGAAAAGGATTTTCAACTAGGACAATATATCCTGTAATATTATCATTTGGAACTGAATGGAAAGAATTATTTTTAAAAAGCTTTTCTGATGAGGAAAAGTTAAAGGAGTTCATCACCACACAACCAGTTTTGTAAAAAATATTAAAGGATGTTCTTATAAAGTGTAAAGAAACCCCACATAAAAAGAGTAAGAGAGGAAATATAAAAAGTGGAGAGGAAGAGGAGAGAACAAAAATGTGGGTAGTCAGAATGAGTGGAAGACTAATATGCCTTCAAATAAAACACAGAATAACTTAGAATTGCTAATGCTAAGTGCAGGGTAACCTCAAAATAAATAAATCTACAGGGAAAAAAGCAAAGACGAAAACAAGAGGGAAACCAGTCAAAACTATACTGCACCCTTCCAACCTAAGAAGAGAAAAAAAAGAACAAAAGCAGTGCCTGGCACAACATACAGAAGAAAAATTATAAAATGACAATAAGTTGCTCCTATCAATAATCACCCTAAATATTAATGGACTGAGTCCACTAGTCAAATGATGGAGAGTGGCTGAATGGATTAAAAAGTATAACCCAACCTTCTGCTGCATTCATACAATCCACCTTCTTCTAAAAGATAAATGAAGGCTCAAAGTCAATGGTTGAAAGACAATCCTACAGTTGAATGACAACCACAAGTGAAGGAAAAGCTATACTCATATCAGATAAAAGAGATTTCCATCTAAAGAGCATAACAAAAGACAGAGATGGATACTATATAATGATTAAAGGTCAATCCAGCAAAAAGACATAATGCTTATTAACACATATGCACCAAATAAAGGAGCAACATGAAGCAAGTTTTGTTAGATCTGAAGAGAGATTTCGACAGCAACAAAATAATAGTGGGAGAATTCAACACCCTAATTACAACAATGGACAGATGAACTAGGTAGAAAATTAACAGGGAAACAGCTGCTTTAAATGACCATCTGGAACATATAGGTCTAATAGACATATACCAAACACTTCACCCAATGACTACAGATTTCACTTTCTTCACAACTGTGCATAGAATATTCTCAAGGACACATATATTGGGGCACAAAATACCTTTCAACAAATTTGTAAAGACTGAAATCATACAAAGCATTTTTTTCTGACCATGATGACTTAAAACTAGAAATCAATCACAAAAAGAAAGCTGGATGACCTCAGATTAATTGGAAACTAAAGAATATGCTTCTGAATGACTCCTCTAAATGAGTAAAAGAGGAACTTAAAAAATACTTAACTGGAGAGGACTTGTGATGATGACTCAATAGGAAGCACTTTTGGGTAGATCCCCATAGACACCGAAGGGAAAAAATATCACCCATTTTCCTGAGACAAACACCAAGAAACGACTGGAAGTTTAGCTGGAGAGGGAACAGCTGATGACTAACAGCGGGTGAGGGCACCTGTGCAGTTCTCAGCTACACCACAGATTTGGATTTGGTATGGAGCTAGGGAGTCTCTGGATGTATGGTGGGGTGGATCCAGAGGAGGAAGCTAGGATTTTGGAACTGGCTGCAGATGTAGTGAAAAGCATGCCCATGGGGCTGAGATGTGAAGCCAGGGAAGACCAACTTGGGAGAGGGAGAAAGGAAAACCAGTGCTCTGGAAGCTGAGCTGGAGCCCACGTGGTGAAATTGCGCTGGGTGCCACCATAACCAGAAATCAACCAAAGAAACTACTAGTCCAAACCCCCTCCAACAACCATTTCACACCAGAGGCGCGGGTGGGAGGGGTCCACCAAGCAGACATCCCACACACCACATATCCTGTCCACCAAATCAGATACCCCACCTACAGGATTACAGTTAGAAGGCAGTCCCATATGGGACCAAACCTCAACACTACCCACTAACGCCATGTTGTGGGTAGAGGCGAAAGTGCAGTCTGATTGCCAAGCCTGGGCAAGTCAAACTTAGACACCAGGATATAGAACCCCCAGAAATATAAACAGAATGCTGAATAGAGCAAAAGAACTGATAAATATAAGTGAAATAATGGATCCAATCAAACACTTAGGGGAAAATCTGAATGCAGAAGATGTATGTAAATTACCTGAAGATGAATTTAGGGTAAATGTGATTAACATACTCATGGAAAGCCAAAAATCAGTAGAGGAAGTTAATGAGAATGTCAAGAAGCAAAGAGAAGAATTAAAACAAGATATCGAAAAGGTAAGAAATACTACAGCCTAATTAAAGAACTCAGTAGTGGACTCAGTGATAGGTTGGATGAAGCTTCCAATGGAGTCAGCAATCTGGAAGATAGGACAGAGGAACTTTAATCAAGCAAACCGTCAAAGAGATAAAAAAAAAAAAAAAAAGCCAAAGAAAGGAAGACAGCATTCAAGAATAACATCTGGGATAACATCAAAAAGAACATTAGTATCATAGGTGTCCCAGAAGAAGAGAGAAAAGGGATCAGAGGCTGTATTTGAAGAAATAATAGATGAGAACTTCCCCAATCTGAAGAATGAAGCAAGCCTGCAGATCAGGAGCTCAAAGAGTTCCTAACAAAATAAACCCAAACAGAAATACAGCTAGACACATCATCTTCAAAATGTCAACAATACAAGATAAAGAATCTTAAAAGCAGACAGAGAAAAAACATGTCACATACAGAGGAGTCCCCATAAGATTGTCAGTGAATTTCTCAAATGAAACTCTACAGGCCAGAAGGGAATAGCATAATATATTAAAGTGCTGAAAGAAAAGGATTTTCAACCTAGGATACTATATTGGCAAGATTCTCCTTCAGAACTGAAGGAATGATAAAAATCTTTACTGATGAGCAAAATTTAAAGGAGTTCATCATCACAAAACCAGCTTTGCAAAAAATAGTAAAGGATGCTCTATAAAGCATAAAGAAACCACACAGAAAAACAGTACGACAGGCAATATCAAAAGTGCAGAGGAAGAGGAGAGAAAAAAATGTGGGTAGTTAGAATGAGTGGAAGACTAATATGCTTTCAAACAAAATTGGGGACGTAAACATAGAACTGTTAATGCTAACTTCAGGGTAACCTCAAAATGATCTCAGAAAGAAGCCACAGTTCATACAAAAAGCATATGCTTTATAACCTTTCTTTCTTCTAAATGGGATCTGTGAGATTTAGAGAATAAGAGATATAAGAATATCTAATTTCAGGCAAAAAAAATACTCTTTCCATATTCATTTACTAGTTTTAAGCAACATTTTGATCTCATATTTAGCAGTAATCAAATACCTTTTCAATAGGCCTTTCTCAAATTGTTCCAGCCTAACAATACCTACTGCCTACCACAGTTTTGAGGATTGATATAAGAGTAAATATACATTTTTTTGTTTTAAATGGCAAGGTTTATATAAAATTTTATAATTACCGTATCATAGCTTCTAGTTCTATTAAAGAGGAAAAATGAACTAGTGAGAAAATACATGATCTGGCCCCTCCAATGTTAAAGCATTGTATGCTTTTAGACTAGACCTTGAAATGCTTGAATCTTCAGACCTATATAAAGGGAAATTAAGCCCAATAACCTAGGATTTTCTATATCTGAGTATATATTATAAAAACAGCATTACCATTTGCATGTTTGATGGAAATATTTTTATTATTTGAAAGGGGAAAACATACATACACTGGGAATGAAAGTATATAAATTGGAAGCAAGGCCTCATAAATCTCTAAAAAATTCAAAATATTATAATAGATAATTCCATATATTTTTGAATATGTAGTTAACATTAAATAATACATAGAAGTTTATTAAGAATGAAAATCTCTTGATTCAAAGGAAAGTTTCAATGGCCATAAATTGTATAGTATGTTACATTAAGACCTTAATTTTTTCTAACAATAATTTGGGAGTTATTAACTTAAAAAATAACTTCAAGGTCTGTAAATCATTTTATCTTTAACATATTCAAAATTTCAAATAAACATACCAATTTGTCATTCTAAAAATAAGTAAAATATTAATGATAAATGTAAAGCAAATGACAATAAGAATGGCCAGTCACTTAAGTTGGATATTAGGGACTGAATTAATCATTACAAAGTGAAATCACTGAATGTAATGCAGTGAGGCTGGCTGGGTTAGGGGTTAAGTCATCTTAAGAACATCTAAGGACCTAAAAAAATATTTGGAGTGAGACTTTCTAGGAAACTATTTATTCTGTGATTTAATGTTTTCTGCAGTGGGTCCTGGTAAGCAAATAAAATAATTGTTATGCCAGTAGGATGTCTCACATGTTGCTGCCCTACACAAAATAAGATAATAAATTCGGAAAAAAATAAAAAGAAACAAACATCCTCAAATATTTGGGAAATATAAGTATTTAACAATTAAAATAAACAAAACTCCAAACCAAACTCTATCTCTGATAGCTCTAAGGAAACCCAAACAAATTTTTAGAGAGCTCTGAAATTCTAACAAAACACCTGGGGACAAAAATCCACAATATCTTATAGAAAAAAATTAAGACTCTGTATCTGGCTCCTGAATGTTCTCTATAGCTGTATCATTCAGTTACTTAACATATATAACATTGTGAGTTATATATATATATATATATATATATATATATATATATATATATATATGTCTCATCTGACTGACAGTTCAGACAGGGAACAGAGGCAAAACCTGGAACTCATGATGACTGAAATTACAGGCGGGCAGTGGTGGGACTTGGGTTATTTGAAATTTTCAGAGGTATGACAGACCTGTGGACACCTGGGGAAATAGATTAAAGGGAGAATGATATAATAGAACATCTAAGGACCTAAAAAACATTTGGAGTGAGACTTTCTAGGAAATTAAGACATTCAAAAGAAGTTATATAAATAAGAAAAATCCACACAAATGTGTGTGCACAGAAACACACACACATACACATAGAGATACATACCCAGAAAATACCTGAAAAGACCTTAGTCTTTATTCTGGACTATCCCCAAGACTCAGGACATACCCTGATAATTAGAAAAATTCTTCCACACACGACTGCAAAGACTGGGAGAGAAGACTGACATTTTCAATAAAAGATAATAATGTAAACAAATATTTAGAAAAACACGACTTGCTCATGGAACATAGTGTTTTCAGAAACCATTTTTGAAGAAATATAAGCATCACATTTATTAGAAAAAATCTTAAATATACTCATAATGCTAAGGGAGAACATGAACAAAGAATGCAATGAAATCATAAAAACAAGATAGAAAAATAAGAATATCAATAAAAAGATAGGAATCATAAAAAATGAACCATATTGAAATTCTGGGTTAAAAATACAATATTAAATAGAAAATTTCACCAGAGGCATTTAACAACAGACTTGAACAAACGAAGAAAAAATTAGCAAACTTGAAGACAAGTCATTAAATTGTGGAAACTGAAAAGTAAAAATATATTAAAAAAATGAAGACACTTAACAAACTCTGAGAAACATAAGAAGTGATATCAACCAGACCAGTATATGCAAATGGGAATATCAAAAAAATAAGACAGAGTGTAAAGGGCAGCAATTATTTGAAGGAATAGTGGCTAAATTTTTTTTTTAAGTTGAGAAAAGCCATAGATGCACACATCCCAGGAGCTCAACAAACTCCACTAGGATATAGCCACTGAGGTTCATATTGAGTGACATAACCAAATTATCAAAAGGCAAAGACCAAAAGATTATTCTGCAAGCTGAAAGAGAGTTATCATGTACAAGGGATCGTTGATAAAATTATCAGTGAATTTGTTAACAAAGGTCGTACAGACCAAAAGTCTGTGGGATTATGTAACTAAATGTTAACAGAAAAAAAATCAATAGAACTGTCAGTTAATAATTCCATATCTAGCAAAACTGTACTTTCAAAAATGAGACATAAGTTAAGATGCTCCCTAAAAAACAAAAGCTTCGTGAATTTATTACTAACAAGACTTTACTGAAAGTATTAAAAAGAATCATTCAATATTACATATCAGGCATCTAGAAATTAACATTAGCCATACAAAAATATAAAGCTTTCTGATTAAGGTAAATACCTGGACAATTTTTTAAGTATATTGTAATTTTTATTCAAAATTCCACTTTTTATTTTCTATAGGATCTAAAGACAAGTGAAAAACACATACAAATCTGTTTTATACAATAGATGAAGATACAATTTTTGACAATGATATAAAGTAGGAAAGGAGAAGTGTTTTTATATAAGGTCAAAATTAAGTTTGTATTAATTTAAGATAGATTGTGATAAGTTTACATTATATGTGATACCCATGGTAACCACAAAGAAAACTTCTATAAGATATATACAAAGGGAAATGAGAAAGGAGTCAAAATGTATCACTACAAAAAAACAAAAACAAAAAAGGCAGTAGTGGAGGAAATGAGGAGTAAAATGCAAACAGTAACAAAAAGAGAGCAGATATCTCTAAACAAATAAAATGAAAAATAGACTTCTAATCTAATGCTATTAAAGAGTTAAAGGATATTATAAAAAATGAAAGACTAATTCACCAAGAAAATAATATAATTATAAACATATATGCCCAAATATCAGAGTTTCTAAATACATGAAACAAACTGAAGTCAGTAGAACTGATGGGAGATTTAGACAACTCTACAGTAATAGTAGTAGACCTTAATACTGTACTTTCAATAAAGGACAGAACAGCCAGATAAAAGATCACTAAGGAAATATAAGACTACAGACCAACTGGACCTAACAGACATATGCAGAACATTCCACTTAATATAGCAGAGTAACATTTTTTCTTAAGTGCACATAGATAAAAATGATAGAACACGTTTGATCACAAAGAAATTATTAAATTTTTAAAATATTTAATCATACAAGGTATCTTTTCTGATCACAATTGAATAAAATGAGAAATAAATAGCAGAAGGACAATTGGAAAATTCATAAATACATACAATTTAACACACACAAACCATCAATGAGGTAAAAAAGGAAAACACAAGGAAATTGGAAAATACCTTGAAATAAATGTAAATGAAAGCAAAACCTACCAAAACGTATGGGATGTAGCAAAAGCAGTATTACGAGAAAAATGTATAATTGTAACTGCTTACATTAAGAAGATCTCAAATCACCAGTTCAAATTTACACATTAAGTAACTAAAAGAGTAAATGAAACCTAAAGTATGTAGAAGAAAGGAAATAATAAAGATTTAGATCAGAGGTATAAAATATAGAGAATAGAAAAAGATTAACAAAACTGACAGACTTTCAGCTATACTAAATAATAAAAAGAGAGGAAAACTCAAATAACTAAAATCATTTTAAAGAGAAGACATTACTATCAACTTTTACATAAATAAGATTATGAGAGTTCCAGAACAACTGTATGCCAACAAATTGAATAGTCTACATGAAAAGGACATATTCTCAGAGACACAAAACCTAGCAAGACGAGAAAATAGAAAACTGAAATAAAATTATAATTACTAAGGAAAGGTCATTAGTAATCAAAAAATTTCTCGTAAGACAAAAGACTGGGATCAAATGATTTCACTGGCAAATGCTAACAAACATTTGCAAGTTAATACCAATTCTCCTCAAACTCTTACAAAAAGTTGAAGAGGATGAAACACTTTCTAAATTGTTCTATGAGGCTAGCATGACCCATTACCCTGACACCAAAAAGAAAACTACATATTTATATTCTTTTTGATTATTGATGCAAAATCATCCACAAAATATTGATATCAATAGCATATCAAAAGGATTACACTAAATGAAAAATTGGCTTATTCCTAAAATGATAATTTAACACATGAAGATTAGTCCATCTAAACACACTACATTAACACAATAAAGAAAAAAATCATTCCAACTGATGAAAAAATCGCTGTACAAAATTAAAAACCTTTTAATAACAAAAACACTAGAATAAAAGTAAACTACCTCACAATAAAAAAAAAAAATCATAGTTTAAAAACCAAAAGTCAGCATCATACTCCAAGAACAGGAATAAAATGAGGATCACAACTTTCACCACTTTTCTTCGTCATACTGCTGGAAGTCCTAGTTAAAGCAATTAGGCAGGAAAAGAAAATAAATGTTAAAATTGGAAACAAAGTAAAATGATCTCTGCAGATGATAGGATCTTAGATGTACAAAACCCAAAGATTCTATTTTAAAAAACCATTGGAACTACTAAGTAAATTTATCAGCATGACAGGATGCAAGTCTCATACATAAATCAGTTGTATTTCTATACATTAATGGCAAAAATAAATTAAGAAACTAACTTCATTTACAATAGAATTAAAAAGAATTAAATACTCAGGAATTAACCAAGGAGAGAAAAGACTTGTACAATGAAAACTACAAAACATTGCTGGAAAAAAAAGACATAAGTAAATCGAAAAACATCATGTTTCAAGGGTGAAAAAATTAATATTGTAATATATCAAAGTTTTCTATTGATTCAATGCAAATTTATAAAAATTTCAGTGACAGTTTTTGAACAGAGAAATTCTTCCTAAAATTCATATGGACTCTCAAGAGACCCCCCAAAAAGTCAAAAGAATCTCAAAAAAGAACAGAATTAGAGAACTCACATTTCTTGATTTTCAAATTTATATATTTATAAATTTAGAGTAATCAAAGCAGGGAGGTACTGGCATCAAGAGGGATATGCAGATCTATAGATAGAATAAGGTGTCCAGAAATAAACTTTTTTTTGTCAAATGATTTTTGACAAGGGTGCAGGAACATTCATTAGAGAAAAGACAGTACTTTCGAAAACTGACACTGGGGAAACTAGATATTCACTCACAAAGGCATGAAGTTGGGCCCTTATCTCATACCATATACAAAAAGTAACTCAAAATGATCTGAAGACCCAAAATGTAAACGGTAAAACTATACAACTCTTAGAAAAAAGCTTAAGGCGAAGTGTCATGATATTGAACTTTGCAATAATTTTTTTCAAAAATTTCTTGGATATAACAACAAATGCACTAGCAATGAAAGAAAATGTGGATGATTTGGACTTGAGCAAAATTTAAAACTTTGTACAAAAAAGTACTCTCAGTAGTAAAAAAACAATGCACAGAATGGGAGAAAATATTTGTGTATCATATGTGTGATAAGGAATGAATATCCAGAATATACTGAGTTCTTCAACTCCTATAGTAACAGCAACAATAAAAACAATCATATTTAAAAATGGGCAAAAGAAAACATACAAATGACAGGAAGTACATAAAAGATGCTCAAATTCACTAATAATTAGGGAATAGCAAATTGAAATCACAATGAGATACTACTTCATGTTCATTAAGATGTGTGTGTATATATTTGCATGAAATATTGGTGAGGATGTAGAGACACTGCAATCCTTGTGCATTGCTTGTGGGAATATAAAATGATAGTTGTTTTGGAAAATGTTATGGCTATTCCTCGAAGCAGCACAGAATTACCACATAATTCAGCAATTCCACTTTTGGATATATACTCAAAAAGGTAAAAGCAAGGACTCAAACATTTTTGTGTATGCTCAGTTTGATAGCAGTGTCATTCACAAGAGATGGAAACAACCTACATGTATATTGATGAATGAATGGATAAATAAAGCGTAGTCTATACAGACAATGGAACATTATTCAGCCTCCAAAAAAGCAAATAAGTTCTAATGCATGCTGCAATAACACTGTGTTAAGTGAAATAACATCAGTCACAAAAAGACAAAAAGATACGATCCCATTTTCTTGTACCTGGTACAGAGGGAGCACTTTGTGCACTGTATGCAAAGCTCTAAAAAAATAAAAATAAAAAGCATAAAACAAAACAAAACAAAACAAAACTCCAAAATTATTGCAGTCTGAAAGAGCAGATAAAAGGTGAAAGAATTCTGGAGATGATTGCACAGCACTGTGAATGTGCTTAGTGTCACTAGACGGTGCACTTAAAAATGATTAAAATGGTAACTTTCATGACAATATATATTTCACTACAATAAAAACATCTTAGACCAAACTGTCGTCAAATAACACTTTCTGTCACTGAATGCTTTGGTTAACAGTTCTCTTTGTTCATTGTGGCCGGTAGAAGTCAGACCTCAACAGTTAGCCTGTGGTTTATGTAATCTGATTTACAAGACTCCTTAGAGGAAGGGTTTACCTTTCTTCCACCTTCAACACAACACCACACACATGAAAAGTTTTTAATTGTTATGGTAACACAGTATCTTTCACGTCCTAATGCTGCTGGAGGTCAAACATATAATGTCTATGCCACATATATGCCCCAAGATATATTTTTATAATCTTATTGCCAATGTACTTAAATATATCTATTTTATCTCATTTAAAGTATTATATATTAAAGAACGAAACCTTTCAGTTCATGGATAGAAATGGTAGTACATAACATTCGATTGATAAGATTAATTTAGGGGCTAAAGGAACTCACATTACGAAGCATTTCCTGATGATTTCAACTCACGTTCATCTTTGTAATCTCTAGTCTCTATCTAATCATTTAATGCTTTGCAAATAGACTGCTTTGCAATATTGACTATCATTTTATGTTTTATAACTAACTCAAATGTGCTAAATGATTGAAATTATTCCAGTCTGAAGAATAGTCCCAAATAGATACAAGGTAAATTCACTAAAACCAAATTGTGAACCTTTGGTAAAACAAGTCTCTTTAAAATCTAATGCAGCCCAAGATAAACATGAATTCAAAATTATTATTGATTTGGATTGCTTAATAAGTTAATTTTGAAAACAGGTTTCTATAAAGATATCCTGGAGGATGACTGCCCTTTCTCTGACCCTCAACATACAAACACAACACATAATATCATACATGTATTCAATCACATCTACTGGAGCACAATTTTGCAAATTACTAGCAACTCTTTGGAAAGAAATTCCCTTGGAATTAAAGCAAAAATATTTTTTGAGCATTCACTATATACAAACCACTTTGGTAACCTGTGAATAAGGAACTCATATATCTAAAGCCTTTTTTAATCCACATTTAGAGTCTATCACATTCGTGGTTAGGACCTGCCACTGGGCATTAGACTGTTGGGCTGATCGGGAATTTTCCTCAAGAATCAGACATGAAATTAAGTTAGGAAAAAAAATACGTGAGGAAGTAGAGGGCATTGTCTTCCTACTGCAATTAAAAAAAAAAAAAAAAAAAAAAGCATGTATTCCAACAGACTGGAGAAGTTCACTCCTTGTAGTTAAAACTACATATTACTTTGAGTTCAAATTCTTTTTATTAATATATGATTTATTGAAATTATATTGTTTGAGCAGAACCAAGAAAGCTGAATATTATTTCAGGTTTTCAAGTCATAAGGAAAAATAATGCCTTTAAGTTTTCCATTCATCTAGGAAAATTATATATAGTTTTGTATTTTCAGCACTAAAGCTAATGGTATGTCAACACCTCCATCAAACCCCGTTGTTCAGCAGTTTATAATTCAAGCAGAAATATTCACTCCAAGCCCAAGTTTGGCCTACACAATGTCAAAAAAAAAAAAAAAAAAAAAAAAAATGGAGAAAAATATAAAAGCAAATGTAAGGGTGCTTTTACAGAGAACTTTGAAAAACATTTTTGAGAACTTGAGACTGTAAGTGGGAATCACTGAGTTGAGATCTTTCATTCTTAGTATTATAGACATCACCAACAATTCCTTGGCATCATGTGAGCCTCAGTAATATCTTGACTACTTTTATGAAATTCTTCATCAGGACAAATATCCATCTCAAAAAGAATTACTATTCACAGAAAAATAACAACAATAGGAAATAAGGACGAATGGGTCTCATAAGTGTATCATAATATTTTCAATATATTTACCCTTTAAGTATTGATACTCTGGGTAAGCGCATATAAAATGAAAACAAAATCCCCCCCACCCCAGCTTTTAAAGTATTTTGGAATAGGCTAAAATTCCCATAATCAACTTCGGACTTCCAAACGTTATCTCGGACTTTGAAACAGCGTGGTGTTGAAGTGTCTTTCCAGTGGCAGGTGACAAGAACTGGGGTCTCCAACTCACTGGAGGTGTGTGTGTGTGAGTGGGGTGAAGAAGTAGTTCTGGGATGCAGTGTGATTCTCATCTCTTACATCACCTCCAAAATGTCGCAAACTCTGACATCGCAGTACCAGGGCATGACATAAGCAAGTCATCCTTTCTATCTGCAGAAGACTCAACTGGTATTAAGTACTGTGTGGCCCCCTTGCCTGCTTTCAGTGTTCTCAGCAGTTATTGAAGGCTTACTGTGGGCCAGGCTAGATGATTCGACAAGATTTTGGTTCTTCAGGAGATGGCCGGAGGAAGCCAACAGTTCATAAACTTCACTGAGAAGGCTCATGATGTGTCATCAGCGGGACCGCTCCCCCAACCCAACACCTTTCTGTACCCTTAGAAATCACACGGTCTCACTCTGCATCCTTTCTTCTTAACGCTCACTCCCTGCGGCTGAGACCCAGGGCTTTGGCGGTCTTTTTGTGGGAGGAATGCTCAGACTGGGAGAGTAGTACCAAGCACAGTTTTTGGAAGCCGAGGGGCTGGTGGCCTTGTCTGGGAGGGTCCAGCTGGCTTTGACCCTGCTGGGGGGCAGAGAGGACTGACAGGGCGCTGAGCATACCTGATTGAAAGGTGCAGAGATGAGCGAGGGCTCCCATATCTTAGAATTAGTGTTCGAAGGCCCGCCTTTCTCTTTCTTGGGTGCCATGCTAAGGACAGGAGGAGCGTCGGCCGCTAAACTGGGCTCAGGCCCGACGGCGCGTCCCCGCCGCCATAGTAACTGAAGCCTCGCCCAGCCCGGAAGGGCTCGGCTCCCCTCCCCCAAACCTGTCCGGATCCCGGGTCAACCGCTCCCGTTGCCGTAGCAACGGGCTACCCCCGGCCCGCAACTGCGGAGCGGCCTCTCTGCCCCGCTGGGCTGGTTAATATCTTAGGATTTACTTGCTGATCTGCCTGCCTAGTGGAGAACCGGCCAGGATGGAACTCGGTTTACTTTCTTTTACTCAGTTCCTACTGCTCGTCTTGGAGCCTTCTCTGGTCCTGGGCGGAGTCATTGTCTAGAAACTCAGGATCCCTGGAATCGCATCCACGATTTGTCCAAGATTTCAGTCTTTTCCTGGGTAACCTAGAAAGAGGAACTGACTCCCTCAGGGGCAGCCCCTGAGCTTTTCAGCCGTTCTGATCTGTACAGGTGCTTCCCTGTGTGAAGTCAAATTTGTTTTAGTTTCAGTCTCCCAGGGCCTTAATAAATAAACAAGCCCAGTCTCCCCTCCATGAGCTCCTTTTCAGATTGGAAGACCAGTTAGTGCCTTTTAAAACTGGTTTCTCTGCCTAATCAATCTCAGTTCTTTCTAAACGGTCCTCCCTGGTAAGTAGAGCCTTTTTTTTTTCTTTTAATTCATCTTGCACTCACCAATAACTAATATCTTGGTCAGACAATTTGATATTGGTAATAATGACAATACTAACAACTCTTGTTTCATAAGCTTTGGTTATATGCTGTACAAAGTTATATTGTTTAATTTGTACAACAACCTTATTCCAAGTCTTACAACATATGACTATGGCACCCGAAGGGGAATTCAGAATTATCCGAGTCCCAAATCCTCTGGATTAGTACCTTACACTGTTTCAGGCCTGCCTAAAGGAGAGATGCTCCTCCCTCCCCTTGGGGCTAGAATATTTTTACTTTTTTTTTTTTTTTTTTTTTTGCAATGAGACAAATAGAGGACACTTGGGGAGAGAGCTCTGCCAGAGGCATTTTGGTCTCATTAGTCCCTATAAAATGCTGTACTGACCTGTGCTTAACTATTATTCCCTCCAGGCTCTGCACTTTGCCTGGAGGTGAAATGCTTCATTTATCCTGATGGGCCAGGGGTGGTTGAAATGATACAAAGACCTGCAGCTTAACTTCATCCAGCACAAGCTTCCAGGTGACCTTTTTACCTGTTGCTTTCTTTGAGGAAGACATTGTGTGTGAAGGGTTTAGTGACATTGGTCACTATTTTCTTACCTCATTTAGGGGGTGAGTTTGAAGATGATCTTCTCAACTTTTGTTCATAATTTAGACCCATGAAAAACAGCCGAGGGAAAGTTTCTCCTCCCACCCCAAATATTTAATACAGATATTAAAGAGAAAGCATAATTTCTAGAAACATTCTTTCCACTGGAAGTTTACAAAAAAAAAAAATAAGAATCTAACTTTTTCTTTCTCATTACAATGTGTATAGTTTTCTGGGGAGGGACTAGATCAATGTGGACTTGTCAGAGGCACTTCTTAAGGCCCTCTCTTCTTGTCATGAGAATAAAATATCTGATGCATAGTGATGGCAGAGGGATTATGCCAGAAAGAGGGCTCCTGACGGTCTTTAGAGTCACTGCTAGGATGCCAATGATTCATCAGCATAGAATTTTCCCCCAAATTGTGTTCATCAAATTTTTCTTAGCATTATTAGATGAAAATTGTCTTTAGATTGTGTATTGAATATAAAGGATTCTATTACAAACATTCAGAATTTTGATCAATTCTTCGCATAGGGTTAAACTGTTGGGGGAAAAAGTTCTATTTTTTATTAGAAATTAGTAAAATGTTGACCTTCCAGTTATGTTTTATAAAAAAATTAAGTATCATTTTCCTTACTCTTGAATATGAATGCATCTTCCAAAATAAAACATATACAATCAGTTCAAAGTCACTAGCAGATGATTAATAAAATATATTTCAGATAAGAAAGAGAAACAAAGGAGAAGAAAATGGAATAAGGTGACAAAATAAAGTATTATTGTAAAGTTGTAAAAGAAGTGTCATTAACTATGTCTTAAAAGTGACAACTGTTTGATCCTACTTCTGGCAACAATAAAATGTGACGTTTTCGTGTCTAGCTTTTCATCACACATTTCATTTTCTTTTCTCCTACTGTGAGAGTCAGAAAACATGTTTCAGCCTTCTTATCCTTAAATGTGAACACCTGACATTTATTCTAGCCAATAAGACACAAGCAGAATCACTACATCAAAGGCTGGCCCTTCAAAATGTCTCCCAAGCATTGTGCTTGTCCTTTTTAGGCCTAGACATGGGGATGATGTGAGCGATTTGAATCTCTGAATGACTGCTGTGACACAGAGACTTCTCTTTGCCCGAGCTTCTCTGCCCTCTCTACCAAAGGTGTTTGCTGAGGACTATTTTCTCAAGCTGCTGAAATACTGGGATTTGCTACAGCAGCAAGAGTGGCTCACACTACTCTAACAGATTTGGTAATTTTCACGTGAGATTCAGTTTTTAATAAATCTAACAGTTGCCAGCCTTCTCACAATGGCCTGAGGAGAAAACCTTGTTCCTTTCAAGAAGGCAGGACACTAGTATGGCAACTGCCACAGGCACAAAGATGTCATCCCTACCCTGCTGGAAACTGCATCTAGAGTTGCACCCCCACCCACCCCACCCCTTTGCCTTAGCTTCTATCTGCTTATTAGGCACATTCTTCTACTTCTTTATCAAGCAAATGAAAGTTCTTTAAGGAAATGGTTTGCATACTGAAGTAAACAAAGAAGAATGCCTGTATCACATATGCTTATGAGAAAAGTTGCCCATTCTTTCAGAAAGTGATCCAAGATCTATTGCCTAGACCTCTAGATACATAAGTTATATTTGGGACTAATTAAAGGAGTTGAACATTTTAAAGGTTGTAAGTAAAGTTTCAGGATGGAAGAATGGACTCTAAGTTTCCTTTGCAAAGTCTTACCAGAATAAATTTAACTACAGAAGATTTTCCAAAACTGATCTAGAAATTTTAAAAAAGCTTTTATTACAGTGTGCTTTTTGCCTACTTTTGGCCTTTTTCTTTAGGGGAAGTGGGTCACCCTAGATAATTTATGATACAAAATGGGAAGACATAGAGTAACCAAGTTTATAGTGAGCTTTATCATAGAGTTGGTCTGTTTAATTTCAGAAAATAGGTGTGAATGACAATCTTCATAGTTTTAGGAAGAGAAAGCTATTCAGCTAAAAAGGGACCCTGCCAGGAACAGAAAAAAAAAAAAAAAGCACTACCATCTGTCATACATTTATGCTTTTTTGGTATAATAAATTGTTTCCCCCACTATATATAAGTTGAAACTTTATAAGCATATACTTTACTACATAAATTTTCCCATATGTCAGTGGCTAAAACAAAACTATACTATTTGGAGAATTTTCTTTCACATTGGCCAGGTTACTCTTGGTTTGATTTAGTTTTTCCTAGAAGATTTTGTACTCAATATTGTTTGACTCACCAAAGATTGCTTACTTGTAGAATGCACCGTTTCTTCAGGATACTATGATTACAGAAAGAAGTTATTTTGTCAAGTGTTATGCTTTGATCTTAAAAGAGTGTTCAGTAAATTCTTATTCAGGTGTGAAGTTTGAGATATTATTTCTCAAACTTGTAAGATTTTAGCAAGCTACTGATGTGCCCAGTATCTCCACTGTTATCAGGTAACATCAGGACCTATGGATCAATCCACTTACAGATCAAGAATTTATTAATTCAAAGTACAGTTAATTGCAGCAATCTGCTTGTCTTTGGCTAAGAAGGCCTCACAAATATCCACTGATTCCTCAGATTGGCATCCGACATCTAAAAACACCTTTCACTATGTGTTTGTGTGATTTACCATCATGTACTTTGTGTTCCTACCCTTCAAAATTGAATGCTATTATGCTCTCTCCTTGAGATTTTATTGTGTGTGAGGCAGAGGGCTTGATCTCTTTCAGCTACAATATTTGCCAAAACATATGGAGAATATTACACCTGCAGCCCATGGTCAGCATTAGCTTCCTATCCAGTCGTGAGTGCAATTTAAAGTGTTGACTTTAATCTTTAAAGCCACTCATTGTTTAGAAGCCAGTTATTCTAGATATCACATCTCTCCTTATGCATCATCACGGCAATTAAAATCAGCTGCAGTGCTTGCAGTTCACAATCCCGAGTGAATTGCGGGGAGCCTGGGAGTAGATTACTTTCCAGAGAAGAACTTTTCTAAGACCCCTCCATTTCCATCAGTGATGAAAACAATATTTAGAGTTTACAGTTTGGGCCTGGAATGTCTTTCATATATCTGTAGCTTGCTGGAACCATAATTAAGTGCTGTTGATTTAATTTTTATGTTATATTTTTTTGTGTGGCCAAGAGTTTAGAATACCAAATAAACTTTTTAATGAATCAGAAAAGTAACAGTTGTATATGTTAAAAATGTAGGGAGCCAAAATTCATCTGTTTCATATTTGTTAGTGTGGAAGTTTTCATTCTAGTAGTCTCTCACTCCAGTTTTTATTTGAATTGAATTTTAAATGTCTTCAGTGAAGGGATTTGCTGCAAATCCTTTAGGGACTATTTAAAAATCCATAACTCATGGTAAGTCATTTCTCTAAGTGCTTAACTAAATGTTTGATTTCTTAATGTTTTATCAGATTTCGCTTCCTTATATATTTGTGTTATGTTAAATAATAATTTTATTTTTCTGTGTACAAATTAAAAAATATGTGGAGGGGAACCTACACCAAATCAGATTATGCAGCCCATTGAGAATTCTTTTATGGTAATGGGGCTTTGAGGAATCAGGCGTACTATATATGATGGTTTAGGCAAAAGCATTTCCACTACTTTTCTTACTCCTCCTACCTCAACTTTTTTCTCTTTCCCAGTTTGACGTTTTCTGATCATCAGCCTTCTTTTAAAAATGCAGCGTGCCCAGTGAATTCTACCAAACATTCAAAGAGATAATCCTTGTCCTCCTTAAACTTAAAATTGAAGAGGGAAAACTCGCAGATATATTCTATGAGGCCAATATTACCCTGATCCCCAAGCCAGACAAAGAGAGCACCAACAAAAAACAAAACTATAGACCAGTATCGCCGATGAATATAGATGCAAAAATCCTCACCAATCCTGGAAAAATACATTGAACAGCACGTTAAAAAAATAATACATCATAATCAAGTGGGATTCATTCCATGGTTGCAAGGAGGGTTCAACATGTGCACATCAATCAATGTAATATGCCACATCGACAAAGAGAAAATAAAAATGATATTATCAACAGGTGCATTAAAAGCATGTGCCAAGATCCAATGCCCTTGCCAAAATATGAATAGAAGAAACATACTTAAACATAATAAAAGCATTATAAAACAAACCATAGCCAACATAATACTCAGTAATGAAAAACTAAAAGCCTTTCCCCTAAGATCTGGAACAAGACAAGGGTGACCTCTCTTGCCACTACTACTCAACATAGCCCTGGAAAATCTTGACCAGAGCAATAAGAAAAACATATCAAAGGAATCCATATTAGAAATGAAGAAATAAAACTATGATTATTTGCAGATGACATGATATTCATTATACCTGGAAAATCCTAAAGTCTCCACCAAAAAGCTACTAGAAATAATGAGTATAGCAAAGTAGCAATATTTTTAAGTATTTTGGGAATATTCAGAAATCAGTGGCATACCTATAGATAAACAATGAAATGGAGGAAGAAGAAATTAAGAAAGAAACCCCATTCTCAATAGCATAAGAAAGATCTAATACTTGGAATAAACCTAACAAAAATGTCAAAAGACCTCTAAATGTAAACTGTAATACTTTAGCAGCAACAAAAAAGACACGAAGAGATGGATGAACATTGTATGCTCATGGATTGGAACTTAATTAAAATGGCAGTTCTAGTCAAAGCAACATACAGATATAGTGCAATTTCCAAAAATTTCCAGAAATGTTTTTTTAAAGGAAAGGTGTAGGCATGAATGAAGTTGAGTAGGAGGTAGACAGGCAGGGAGAGATGAGGAAGAAACATCTTTATTTTTATTTAGTTTTTCACACTGGTTGTTTCTCTCTAGGCCCAGGACTCGCACCCAAGCATATGTGGCTTACTCCTTTGGAGGCAATTCACCTAACCACTGCTCCACCAGGGCATGTCCAGAGGACATTTTTAAAGGAAATCAAAGAAATAATACTGAAGTTTGTGTAGAATCACAAAAGACCATGAATAGCCAAAGCTTCCTGAAGGGGGAAAAAAACAACAGAGGAGGAATCACACTTCCCAACTTAAACTATACTACAAAGCAATCATCACCAAAACAGTATGGTCCTGAAACAAAATCAGACATACAGATACATGGTATCAAAAAGAGGTTCCAGAAATGTAAGCATACTTTCATGGATAGATAATCTTCAACAAAGGAACCAAGAACATGCAGTGAAAGAAGGAAAGTCTATTCAATAAACAGTGTTGGGAAAACTGGACAGACATCTGCAAAAAAAAAAAGAAAGAAAGAAATTAGGTTATTCATTAGTACCATAAATAAAAGTTATCTTAAAATGGATCTAAGACCTCAGCATAGACCCAAAGCCATACCATGCTAGGAGGAAAATGAGGAGTAAATGCTCCATGACCTCTACTTCAAAGTGATCTTTAGGGAAAGAACAACAAAAGCAAAATGAGTCCAAGTAAAACTAAATAATTAGCACTACAGCAAAAAGCTATGCACAGCAAAAGAAGCCATCAGAAAAAACAAAAAGGTAATACAATGAATTTGAGAAAATAATCACACAAAATGCATCAGATAAGAGTTTAATCTCCAAAATACACAAAGAGATCAGAAAAAATCCAGCAAAAGCACCACCTTATAGATGACACAAGTGGATATAAAGAAAGAACCTTAGGAAAAAGAAAACACTTATAGTCAGACATTCAGAAGAAAAGGAAGATTTTGTTTTTCTTCAAAAATAAAATCACTTCAGCCAATGCACAAGTCAATTAGCAGAACAGATATTCCTTCGAAAGGCTGCTCTCTCTGCCTCAGTTCATTTCTGGATGAATCTATTCAAGTCTTCCACCCTTTCCTTTAAGGGAGCCAAGCACTTCATCTACCAAAATAATGGCTTCACTGACTCTTTCTTACATTTCAACTCTGCTGAATAAAACCAAACCTCGGTCTTTGTCCATTTCCCTTTGACTGTTGTGCTTCGCTCTGTAGTGCTCAGTGGTGTCTCTGCGCTCCCATCATTTTTGTTTTTCCCCCTTTAGGTTGGCCGTAATCCGTAGGCTTCTATTTTTGCTCACAATCGAGTTACACAATTTGTCAATCATCTACATGTTATAAAACACTTGTAATTATTTTTACATAACAGTATGTCCCTCACCTAAGTCAGCTGTCTTAATCCTTCAGTGTGGCCATGCTTCCCTACTATACTTTTGGATAATAACCATTGCCAATGTATTCCACTAAGTAAATCCCTTCTTTTATTGACATTGTTTTTATAAAGCTTACTTTACTCCACATCTATATCCATAATGTCCTTTCCCTCCCCTTTCATTCTGGTGAAGTTTGAAACCTTACTAATCTATTTGTTATCACAGTTTCCCAAACTCCTCAATATTAGCTTTTTAACTTGTTATGTAGTTCTTCCTCCACAAAACAGAGGCTTATTAAAAATCAGAGAATCCAATGATAGAGCTGAGAGGCACTTCCAGAGATTATCTTGTACTAAAAGGATAAAGTTCTTTCTCCAGGGTTCAATACCCTGCTCTTTGCTGGCTGTGTGACAACCTTGAGCAAATTACTAAATCCCTCTTTGCTTCAGTTTCTTCATGTAATAGGGATAATCTTGTTTACATTATAGGGTTGTTGTAAAGATTAAACTAGGTAGTAGATACAGTTGCTTAGAACAGCTCCTGACACATACTAAGCTCTTGATAACTCTTAGCTAATATTAAAAAAAATAAAAATGAACTTTATTTTAAAGTAGTTTTAGATTTGCAGAAAACTTGCAAAGATTATGCACAAAGTTCCCATATACTTTCCACCCAATTTACTCACTTTAAATACATATGGTAAGCTTGGCACAATTAATGAATCAATACTATATGCTATTATTAATAGTTTGTACAGAATGTACCTTTTCTGTTCCAGATTCCTTCTAGATACTGTGTTATATTTAGATATCTTGTCTCCTTCTGCACCTCCAAACTAATAATTTCTCACACCTACTTGTTTTTGATTACCTTGACAGTTTTAAGTGAGAAGATCATTTACAGAGAGTTCCCCAATTTCAGTTTGATGATTTTCTTATGCTTAGACTGGGGTTATGGGACTGGACGAAAGATTAATGACATTAAGTACCGGTCATGAGTTCACATCACATCATATCAAGGGTACATGTCATCAAAATGACTTGTCATTGAGGATGTTAATCTTGATCACCTGGTTGATGTCGTGTTTGGTAGGTTTCTCCACTACAACGTGCCTCTCCTACACCTTTCCATACTACATTCATTAGAAGGAAGTCACTACATGCAGCCCACATTTAAGATATGGAGAGTTAAGTTCCACCTCCTTGAGGGAGGGCAATATATACATAAACATTTAGAATTAATCTATCAGAATTTATTATTCTCCCTTATTTTTGTTTACCTACATATGTATGTATGTATGTATGTGTTCATTATATTGCATATTCCTTATCTCAGTTCTAGAATCAGCCATTTCTCCATAATGTCCTGGTTCCTTTAATTGGACAAATCATATTTAAAACCCATCTCCAAGTGCTGGGCATGCTAATTGCTAGTGGAATGTCTTTTGTTTTCAGAATTAAGCAAGAATTCATGCATACACACATAATTATTTCTCTCTCTGTCTCCCTGCCCGCCCCCCACCATTTATATATATCCATTGGTCTATATTAAGGTAAATATGAGTTCATACTTATGTTTAATTTACCCTCTAATCCAACACTGCATCATTTCCTCTAGCCTGCTAACATCCTTTTAGCCATCCATCAGCTTTGTGTTAAGGCCCTATGCCCGCACTGGGACGCAGAGAACATGGTAGATACTATCCCTACTCTCATGTGGCTTAGAATTCAATCAATAACTTAAATTTTTACTTTAGTTCTTTGATGCTACCAAGGAATGACAACATGCAAATAGATTTTTCACAACTGTTCTTTTTTCCCACCATACTCCATTCTCCCACCTTCTAGTGACCACCCATCTTCCTCTCTACAGTCATTTCTCTTCCCTCAAATCCTTGTCCTCTAGGACTTTTCATTTCTCATAACACTGCAGTAGAAAAGTGACTGGGACCCTGACAGGCATATTAAGAGCTTCCATTTGTGTGGTACGTTGTATCATATTAATATGAAATTTTCTATCACTGTGTAGTGATTCTGGTTGCTTTTGAAGAATGATTTTTGCCTTATGTTTAATATTGTTGATATTAATAAGGGCTGTTCAATCTCTCTTTTGGATAGTGTTTGCCTGGTTTATCTATTTTCATCCTTTTCAAACTTTCTGTACCTTTTTATTTAACAGCAAATAATCATTAAAAAAAATCAATCTAAATGTCTTTGAATTTTAGAGCATATACATTTATTATTGTTAATATTATTTCATTAGGATTTATTTCTACCATATTATTTTGCATTTTCTTTTTGTTCTGTTTCTCCAGATATCCATGCTTTTTCTCCTTTTATGCCATTTTGCTATTGTTTTTTTATTTACTAAGACTTTTCTTATTTCATTTCATTTTTACCTCTTCCCGTTTGCAAGTTATATACTCCATTTATTTTTTAAAGGTTCCTTTAGACATTTTAGCATGAATACTTATTTTATCAAATTCTCTTCCTCAACAAAACCAGGACTTTACATCACCTGCAATTCCATTGGCCCCTTGTCTTTTGTCCATTGCTATTGGTTAGTAATTAGCTACATTTTGTTCTCTCCCCCACAAGATAGTCAATGTTGCTTAAATTAATGCTTAAATTAACCTGTTGTTGGTGTTATTATTTCCCCGTCATTTCTGTTTTGATTTTCAGATCTTTCTTCTCTTTGTGTAGTTTAACACTTATAATTTACTTTAATAATGATCTGTTGGAGATAAAGCATTTTAGATTTTATATAGATGAAAAATCTTCATGTTACTAAGTTCTTGAAAGATCATTTCTGTTGGCATTCAATTTTAAGCTGATAACTACCTTCTTTCAGAATTTTGAAGAAATTATTCTCCAGTTTTGTGGTTTTTCTGGTTGCTTACGGGTCAGTAACATGTTTATTTTTTGATTTTTTCGTATGTAGACATCATGTTCTTTCTAACTTTATCAGGATCTTCTCATTTTTGGCTTTCTAAAGCTTAATTATGATATATCTAGTTTTAAATTGTTTTTTATTTTCCCGTTTGGGACTCATATTGCTTCCTGAATCTGATAAATAATATCTTTAATAAATACTGGAAATTTTCTCAATACTATATCTTCATAATTTCCTCTCATCTATTTTTTCTATTTATTTTTATTCAAAACTCCAAGATGTATGTTTGATCATCTTACTCTAGCTTCACATTTATTCCTTTTCTTGTATTTTACATATTGTTTATCCGTACTGAATTGTATGTAATCCATTCATAATTATCTTTTAATTCATGAGTTCTCCATTTGTGTTTACCTTATATAGCATTTCATTGTTTTTGTTTTACATGTCAGCCCTACTACAATAAGTGGTATTTCCCCCCAAATCTGTGTGGTCGATTTTTTTTGGGGGGGTGGATTTATTATTTCTGGTTGATTTAAATACTCTCTTATTTCTCCTAACATAGTAAGCATGCAATGTAAAATACATTCATGATAATTCTGCCATTTGAAGTGTTTGGTTTGTCTAACTATATCTTTGCTGTTTTGATCTTACTCATTGAGCATTAGTTTTTTATGTATCTTATTATTTTCTTGGTGTTTACATTAATGAAATATTTAAGGCCTGCATTGAAGATGTCTGTCATGAGTATGTGTATGCTGATTCTAGATCTGAAATTTTGTGTATCAAAAACCCAAATCTGTGAGACTGATAGTTTTGAAGTGTCCAGAGATACTTTGTTTTAACTTTCTTCCAAGGCTAGGATAAGTAAGTTTCTTTACTGTCACCCGACTTGGACTTACGTATATGCACATTTGGGCTCCCCACTTCCCAAAAGTACACTCCACTGAGGTTTCATCTTAATGTAGGGGCAGGGGGTCCACCAGACAGGTAGGCCCTAGGTATTATCTTCAGTCCTCACTTGATTCAAATGGAACCTTTCTGGCTTCCTGCTTTTATTCTGGTTTTGGTCTTTGAGGATTTCCCTTCCATTCTTATCAGCTCAATTGTATACTTATATATATTTCCAAAGACAATTTTAAAGTGTTGTTTTTTGTTTGTTTGTTTTTTGTAAAGAGAAGGTTGTTTATTGTATCTAGTGTGTCATATTGTCAGAAAAATATTATCATCAATTTTCAACCAATGTCTATCCTAGACAAGGCAATTTCAACATGAAGCAATATGATGATGGTGTTATGGGTAACTATTTTCTCTTAAATTAATTGTTTCCACACTTGAAAATTCCCGTCTGACCAGTTAGTGAACTTCTGGCAGTTCTACTTTGGTATACGCAGCCTCAGTTACATTTATATACTTAAGGATGAATTCTTTTATATGAATATGTTTCATGAATTTATTTTTCTTAAATTGATATTCTTTGCTTGTATTTTCTAAAAAATGAACTAAACCCATCCAGTGATAGAAACACTTTGAATATAAGGGAGAGAACCCCTAAAGGGTGGTAAAAGCTCTAAAAAATATGGTCAGAGGAGTATTCTCAGGAAGAACCAAAGGTAATATCCTTTATTCTAATCCCTCCCCCAAAGACTTTGAAAACTAGCATAAGCCAAAAATGCAACAGAAGGCACTTGTGAGAGTGAGACTAAATAAATCTTCCAAGTATGGAATAAATGTCATTGCAATCAAAGACATTATCTACCACGTGAAAGGGATACTGTGCACATATGTGGAGCACAGGAAATCCTCAAGTCAAAGTTCACACATTAAAAGTCAACAAACTGTACAAAATCACTTACTGGGGGGAATAGCATAGATATAAAATGCACATTCAAATGGAACCACACCCTGGATTTACTCCTTTTTCCTGGTGTATGTGGCCCTATGATGCCCTTGGGAAATGAACAATGCACTAAGAAATATTAAGGAGGGTCTTGGTGGATGAAAACAGATGGACTGGGCTGCAGGCAGTATTAACGACTGTGCATTGCATTTCTTGAGCATTTTGAAGTGGGGACAAGCAGAAGCGGAAAGTATGAAGGACAAGAGGAGGAAGGTGTGGGGGCTTAGATTTTCTGAACAGAAAAGTTGTGGCAGCCAGATGGAGAGATGTCTGGGGAACTTGCTTGGCTTTTCTTTGGTTCAATAAGGGAAAATCAATTTTGACATGAGTCATGCCCCTTTATAATTGTAATCCCACCCCTTCCCACATCAATATCCAATGATAATATGGAATAATGGAAGATTTTTTTTATAGTCAACTTCCTGTCTAGCTTTCTTAAACAAGAAATATCTTTCTCATTAAGATGCATTTCCAATGTGCATTAGAATGCTGGTACAAAAGAATCTGTTCTGAAAATAATCTACTTGAAAATCACAAATATACTAAGAATTATCTTATACTTATTAACTTTTATTTTGCAGCCCAGAAAAAGAGAAGAAATAGGTATTACCAAACTCACCTAAGTTAAAATTCAGTTTTACCTGGAGTAAAATATATGTTTTTTTTCTACTTACCTTTTTCACACTCATTGGTATCTTTATTTATCTGAAAAGTGACATGTACTTTACACAAATTAATCCTTGCTGATTAGAAGTCAAACTGAGGCAAATATATATGCTGAGACTTTGTTTTGCAGTAATGCAGAATTAAGTTCAGCTAAAATATCCAAACAGAATGTTGTGGCTCTGAAATCAAGAGTTAATCATTCCCTTCTTAACATTGCATATCATCACTATGATTCTGATTAAAATATTTCTGATCATGGTTGGTAGTTATAATGAGATTTTTTTATAAGTTTGCAGAGGAGATACAGTTGCTAAAAAGGAGTCACAATTACTGATTCTTGTGTCTGGAACTTATTCCCATATTATTTCCTGAAAAATATTATATACTTCATGATACCAACAAAAGAGTGTAAGAAGCCTCTGTAAAATCAACATTAGCACCGTGGTTGGCACATATAAACATCAGTAAATGGTAGCTATTATGGTCTTCATTTTCATTATTATTATTAGTCTTACAGATTTGACTACTAACTTATATTTGTGTTGATCTCTGACAAACAAATAAAAACTCCTACATTTAAAACACTTGTGGCTATTTCCCTAATACTTTATTCTGGTCATTAATGCCGCTGGGTCCTCTGATTTTGGACTGATTCCAATATCAAGTTCTAGCCTTGTATGTGGTTCTGAGGCCTATTTCTATGACCTGAATCTAGTGTTTTGATTTCTGTCTTGGTTCCCAATTTCTGGGTGCTTACCCTGTTCAGATATAGAAAATGATGCCTTTTTATATTCTGATCCTTCCTCCCACTTTAGTTTCTCTGGCCCTTTTACCCTGCCTTCTTTCTTCCTCTATACATTCAATTCTTTCCATGAAAGCAAGTGCCTGTTACTCACACCAGAACTCTTTTCTACAGATTTCTTTTTGAAAACATTACCTGTAACCTGCCCTACGGTCCAGCCTGCAATGGTGGGTGGGTCTGTAACATTCTCTGTCTACTGGCTATCCAGAGAGAAATTTTCATTTTCTCTCTCTTACACAGACATGTTAGTAACTTCCTGTTGCCTAGAATGCAGAATCCAAGTTCCCAAGACTTGGAGCAACCTCCTTCTGAAGAGAAGATAAATGATTTAGCCCTAGGATTTAGCACATAGAAAACTTCAGTAATTCTTTTGTGAAGGGATGGACTTTGCTTTCCAGGTCTTCCTCTGTAATCTCTCATTCTGCCTGCCCCACTACTTTTTCTTCTTTTTAATACATACATGACATTCCAGTGAAACTTGTCTTTGAACAGCTCTTCCCACCCTCCTCCCCACACCCTACCCCCCCACCCCACAACATCACAGTTAATCATTTTTCCCATTATCTTTGCTCATTATGATCTACCATTGAAGTGACCCCTTCTCCTTTATAAGTTTTTTGTTTTTTTTTTTAGATCAAGACGTGCCTCCTTTAGGAAAACTTCATTAATTATTCTAGCCAAAAATAACAATATCATTCTTATAAAATTATTTCATATGTCAATACAGTATGTGCTTAGGGGAAGGACCCCAAAGATATATTCTATTTTGATTTTTGTCTCCACTGTATCCTGGTCAGTTTTAAGCACACAGCAGAATTCAGGGTTTACTGGCTGCCTGTTGATTGCTGGGGGCCTTGGTCTTGGGTATGGGAAAAAGCAGTTTCCACCCCAGAGGACATGCAGGCACTGATGCTAAGGACTCTGGTCTTTCCATGTCTGCCGTGATGGCAGTCTTGCACTTAGTAGGTTCAGAGGATTTGGAGCCGAGATGCTTGTATTCAAATTTCAGTTTCCCTGCTCTAATTGTGTGTATTAGCATTTTACTGAGAAAAAGAACCATGGAGAACAAATGGTATAAGTCCCACTCTAAAGACAGCAGAAGACCAATGTCCCAGCTCAGACAGACAGAGCAAATTCTCCCTTCCTCTGCCTTTCTGTCTTAGTAAACCCTCAACAAATTGGATGACGCCTGCAGTGGGGAAAGGAGTCTGTTTCACTCATCGACTTCATTCAGAGATCACATGCAAAGGCTAATCTCTTCTGAAAACACCATATAGTTATAACCAGAAATAACATTTAATTAAATTTCTGGGTGCCCGTGGATCAGTTTGGCACATAAAATTAACCATCAAACTATGTGGCTACTTAACTCTTGTTAGCCTCAGTTAACTCACAACTAGTATATTAAGCAATAATGTAATTGCCCCACACAGTTATTGGAGGGAGAAGATGTGATAATGTGCATGAAAAGAGTGTTATAAACTATAAAGTGCTTGGTAAACACTGGTTAGTTTAAGGGGCTCAATAAAACATGCTTGAATGAATGTGTTAGAGAATTACTCATCATTCCACGTGTGGTGTCCAGATGAGGAGGCTCTGAAATTTATGACAAAATGGTTTGACACAAAACTCACAGGGTACTAGTTACCTCATCTGTATTTTCTCTGCTCTTTGTTACAGATCTCTTTGTAATTTGTTACTTTCCAAATTTCTTTTTCTTCATTGTAATTAACTTAGGAAGGGTTCTCCAGTTTTACTCATCATCTTCATAAACAATTAAATATACTTAAATCTTTGTTGTGGTGGTTGTTCTCACTTGGATCACCTCACGGAGTCTCCTTATGTTAAGTGAGGCTCATCACCTTGTAAAGAGTGGCTTTGCTTAGTCCTTCTGAATCCTCCATGGAGGGGTATGTGGATTCATAGAGCAGGGTTGCCTGTAGGGAGTCTCCTCACACCTCTCCTCTGTGAACTTGCTTCACATCCTCTTCTCTGCTGTTCCTATGGCAGGAATTCCAAATGGGAAGGGCCCCTATGCTGGTGAGACCAATTGCTGAACTGCAAATGATAACTCATCCTGATGTGGCGTTGACAGAGGAGAAAGGCTGAAGGAGGCATGCACTCAAGCCGCAGATGGTGGCTCTGGTCCAAGGAGAAGTATCTGGACAATCTTAGACAACAGCATATGCCTGGCTTAGGATGATTTTTTTTTTTTTTTTTTTTTTTTTTTTTTTTTTTTTTTTTTTTTTTTTTTTGTCATTTATTATGACTAGCTCAAAGAATAGGGAAGAAGAACTTGGCAGAAAGGCCCTACAGGGCAAGCTGTTCTTCTCAGCATCTCTAATTATCAACGACTGAGATACATTCCTTTCATGTTTTAGTTACACTGGAGAGTGTGGATGGTGTTAAATTTCTTCTGCATTGGACCACTGGTTCAGTTCTAAATTGCAAACAAAAAAATCTTAGAAGAGAGTGGTGTCCATCAGAGAACAGGTCCAGAGACTAATGGGCCTGGTGTGTAGAGATGAGGATTTACTTTTATTCTGAGAGCAAGAAAAGCTGCCCATGACTTTCTGTCTTGGAGTGGCATGGAAAGTAGCAGAGAGAAGGCAGAAAGCATCAAGATCATTTCTATGCTTCCTAGGTGATGTCAGGCAATATAACATTTATGAGCTTCATTCTGCAGCATCTGTAAGCTGATGATAGTAACACTCAACTTGTGGAGTGATTGTGAAAAATGAGAGCATGTCTACTGGGAGCTTAGTACTACTGTACCTGGGTTTGGAGTTAGAAGATGGTGGAGAGTTCCCCTAGCTAAAATACACATACACACACACACGATTTGAAATAAGAGTGGCCATCTTTAAATCTTAGTTCCGTTATTTCTTGGTTCTGTGACCTTGAGCCCCGACCACATGACTTCTCTGAGCCTCTGTTTTCTCAACTAGAAGATGCAAATGCTATCAACACAAGATTGTCAGGACAGTGCTTGCCATAGAATAAAGTTTCCTGTCTGAATTCTTTCTTTTTCTCTCTAACTCTTGCTGTCTTTGTTTTTTTGTTCTTTCCCCTTGGAGGCGACGGGCTTTTATGAGCAAGCCCTGTGCTTCACGCAGGAGAACATCCTGAGGTGTGACACGGCACCCTGAAGACGGCAGCCCTGGACCCTCAACAGGAAAAGCCGCAGACCAGGATCAACATCTGGAGGCCGTGGCGAGAGGAGGAGGAGGCCGTGTGTGCGCAGCCCGGCTGAGGGGCCTGCTGGGCCGCCTCTTGGAGGCCTGCACAGGTGTAAACCAAATTCAAGGCCTAAATCAAGGAAAAGTATTACCACATGTTCCCACCCCAAGACTAAAGGCGCAAGGGCCACTTGTAGCAAGGCGGGGAGGAGGGTGGAGGTGGAAGTGAGGAATCAGAGGAGGAAGGGAGAAAAACAGAAGAGCTGCCAATATAAAGAAGTCATTAGAGGAGCGGCATGTTGTGACCTTCAAGATGAAGATGAGTGCAAATTCTTGCCCGATTTAATATTCTGTGGAAATATTCCAAACCACATGTTCTCCGAGCAGGCTGCAGGTTTTTACCTTAATTTCAGGGAAGTCCTGCTATCCAGTACTCTGCATATTGCTTACTTAGTCTTAGCGTCTTTGCAGCATGCTGGCAGGGTCGAACGGAGAGTGTAGATGGACTGGAAGGCTGGCTAACAGTCTACAGGCGGAAGGAGAGCGTCCCAACAGAGCACCATATGCACCACCAGGCCGTCTTGCTTCCTGGGACAAGCATCAGCAGGTCACATTGTTTTCTGCAGCTTTCTCAGGTAGTCACATTAGTCCAGTGGTTTTTTTGTTTGTTCGTTTTTTGTATTTTATTGCAGTAACTTTGCTTTACAAATTAGACTCCTAAGTGTAGCTTTCCCATGTGATTTTTAAAGTTTCAAGTCCGGTGGTTTTTAAAGTTAAAATATTAAAAGCATTTTCTTAAGAACTCTCAGGAAGCAGGGGCAAGCCTTTGAAAACAACAAGAATCTGCTCTGAGAGGGGATACACCAAAAATGGGGTCCCAGGGCCTTGTGCACTAACTTCTCTCCCCTTATGCAGGCCGGTCCCTGAAGGTTTCACAAAGAAAATATGAAAAGCCCAGCTCTATTCCTGCTCCTTCAATTTGTGGACGAGGAAATGAAGACCTAGAGATGAAGATTTCTCCAAATGACATAATTAATCAGGGCCAAGTTAAGGGCGACATCATATTCTTCTGGTGTCTGTTAGTGCATTTTTCTGTTCCTAGACTCATAGCTATGTGCTTTCAGAATAGAGGTAGTTAAAATGATGTGTCTAATCAGCTAGGAGGTACAAGAAGGAAAGGGGGGAGATGGAGGAAGCAGATGCCCTCCCCTCTGTGGAAGCCCTAGAGGGAGCATCCACACCTGGTCCTCACTGTGTACAAATGCGTAACTGTTGGATGGAAATGAAAGGCGGTGGTTTTAGTCAAGATACCCTAGGAGCCCACAGTGCCCCCAGTGTGAGATGTTCCAAGTCCCAGCGAGACTGAGACTCTAAGGAACAGCCTTCCCTGGGAATGCTCTCTGCTTCTGGAATTGGCTGTGGGCCTTAATCACAGGCAGGAAACCCTCAAATTGCTGGTTGATTGTTTAGATAGGCAAATTCTTAACAACTTGCAGCATCTCTCAAGTACAGCAAAGAGGACCAGAGTGAGGTCTTTCTGGGATTTTTGTCGCGCTATTTAAGTCTCCTTCCTAGTCAAAGAAGAATGGTTTGGCACATTAATATTTATTAACAGGAAAAAAATATGCATCATTTGAAGATTCTTGCTGAGCTCCTGATTTTCCCACAGCATTTAGGGTCTGCTCCTTTATTTCTCCTTAGTCCTATGGGAGTCACTGAATATACTATGTCCTGAATCATCAAGAAACATTGGAGCCTGTTGAAATCATGGGTGTGAGGAGACCAGGGTACTCGCCAAATTTTCCATCTTCCCCTTCCAACTTTCCAAATCCCTTGTAGTTAGGTGGGGTCAAGAGACTAGTTCTGATTCATGATACGTGAGCCAAAATAGTGAAAACCCCATGTGCAAATCTCCCAGCTCTTATTTGCTTCCACCAGCACTTTCCAGGTGGTGAAGTCCCCATTAGCTTGGGCCCTGTGAATTTTTGATAAGCAGGATGCCTACCCACTATGAACCCAAGTTGGACATGCAGCAAGAATGAAACCTAAGCCTTTGTTGTTTTAAGCCATGGAGATCTCAGGGCTCATTATCACCTAGTGAATCATGACTAATAGAGAAGCATTTAGGTTAGAAGTAAGGAAAGCCTGCTCTGGTGGGAGCCAGAGTGGAGACCTCTTTGGACCTGGCACCCCAGGGTCAAAGCTGGAGCATCTCTGAACAACTGATTTGCACATTTATTTCCAACTCAGGAATGTCTCCTTGATAACTTGGAATTGACTATGGTGGGAATGTTGACATCACAGAAATTTGCAAATACTACCAATTACGGCATTTTTCTCCTGGGAAAAAGGTTAGCACCACTGGTTGCAAGTTTCAACAGAGATTCAGCTTGAGAGTAGGAAATGGGACAGGAGGATCTTCGGTAAATAAAACCCCCTAAGATGCCTAACTGTTAACATACTTTCTGTGAGGGGAAAATCGGGTAGAAAATATTTTTTTCAAAACATAATGAGCAGTCATGACAATGTTTTTACCAGCACATCCTAAATATCAAAATCCTGAACTCATTTTCTTTGAATTGGTACCTTATAAGGGACAGAAGTTTGGGGGGTTTAATTTTACTATTTACCTTAGTTAACACCTAACAGACTTCTGTGCTTTTCAGATTTTCAGATGAAGTAACTGATTTTTATTCTGGCTTTGTCATTTTCATGTAACCTAGAGAAGACACTCAATTAACATTCTCCCCCTCCACTTCCAATCTTCTGCTTTATTTTTATTTTTAACATTTCCATGTATTTTTTTTCGCCCTTCTCACCACTGTACTTCATGAATACCAAACAAATATATTAAAATTTGATTTCTTAGGAGTTTGCCTAATGCATTATTTTGTTAAACACTATTTAGCATACTTGCTTGAGGGTTCCAACTAGGAAAGGTTTCATTCCTTAATATAGTACTGATATTTCCACACCCAGAAATTAGTGCCACCAAGCAGAAACTCCTCATCTTGACTGCAAACTCAAGATAAACTCCACACATAATCGTGGCTGTGGTTCTAAGAACTTGAGAGAAGAACCATGCCCAAGAGACAGCCATGCCATCTGTCTCCTCCAGAAGTTGAAGGAAAGGTCTTGCTTAACTTCACATCATCACAATAGCAAACCTTTTCTTTTAAGTTAAATCTCTACTTAGTCTTTCTGGCACTTTTCCAGTTGTTTCAACTAAAACATGGGTGGGTTTTTTTTGGAGGTGGGGTGAGGAGTTTACATACTGACAAGGAAAATATTGCATAAAACTTGATTTTATTTATTTATAAAGAATTATTAAGTAATTTTGATTGACATTACATTATTTGGCTTTAATATTAAGTATCATTGGTGAATAACTTATGTTTCATTACATTGGCAACTAAAATTTGCTAAAAATAAGATATTAGGATACCTTTCTAGCTTATGTCACTCAAGAAACAGCCTGGACCTGACCTTCTCAACCTCTGCTTCTCCATTTGTAGAATGAGGGTTTGACCTGATGATTCATGGTGTCCCACTCAGGTCAAACTTTCTTTGATTGGCAGGTTATGTCGTCATACTTGAGACAAGCAGGGTTGAAAGTATATTAATTTATATAATACACATTAATTTCCTACTAGATCTCATGCACTGTAAGTATTGAGAATATGAGGCAAGTCCCTGTCCTAAAAGACTGTACAATTTCATAGGGAAGGAAAGTAAAAAAAAAATAAAAATAAAAAAATTACAATACAGAAGAGTAAATCCTAGAGGACAATGAAAAGAGACACCATAGAAGTGCTGCTCCCATTCTGAGGAAGGAAGATAATAGGGATCAGAAAGAACACGAGAATAGGTATCAGTAGGGCTTAAGCTTGGGTGAGGAAAGAGAGGCACCGATGGTACAAAATTTAGGCAGGGGCTCACTCTCATGTGTAGTTCCCCTAGGCCTGGGACCCTGCGTGTGTATCTGATAGAATGCTTGAGGTTAGCTACAAGGAAGATGATAGAAATAGTCCTAATAGCATGTGCAAAGGCTCCAGGACAAGAGACAGAACTTCAGGAAATAATAAATGCTTTAAGCATGTCTGGATTTGGAAGCAGAGTTGAGATTGCAGATAAGAAAGACCAGTAAACAACGTTGGCTCATGAAGAGTCTTGTAAAATATGGTAACATGTTTGAACTTTCTCCTTAGATTAATGGGTATTCACCAGGAATTTTTTTTTTTTTTTGAGGGAGTAGTGTGTCTACACATGCATATTAGACTATTCCTCTGGCAGCACTGTGGAGAATTAGGGAAAAAGACTGGGCAGAGAAACCAGTTGGGTGGTGGTGGAGGTGGGAATAAAGAGAAGTAAAGCAGCCTCTGGAAGTTTTAAGAGTTAGATCCATCTGGACTGATGAGTCATTGTATTACTTGAGTGCTGAGATCAAGAAATTGGAGGCTCAGGGTTTCTGGTGTAAAAGGGAGTGGATAATGGTGCTGGCCGGTGGACTATGAACACACCAGAGTGGACAGAGAGAGAGGGACGAAGATGAGCGCTGGCACTGATTGTGGAGTTGAGCGGCTGCGAGGGTGTCTGCTAGGTGCTGGTTATGTGGGTTGTTCTTCCAGAAAGGGAGATGGATGTGAGTTTGGATTGTTTAGTCATCTGCTCAGAAATGACAAAGGGAGCCGTGGGCAGGTTGAAAGTATCCAAGGAGGGAAAGCAGAATGAGAAAAGAGGACCTTGGCTCGGGGAGGCTATTGGTAAATCTTTGCTACGCCTCGGTGAAACTACTGCAGAGTTTAAGGCACATCTGCGTAGCCTTCAGGGGATGTGATGGAGGATCAGATGCTGGAGCAGTTGTGTGGTAATGCCTTGGCTGCAGTGACTCTCAAAGGCAGGAAGATTTTGTTGGTTTGTGTTCGCTGCAGCTGGTGATTGTGGCTCCCAGGGTCCAGCAGGAGCTCGGCCCTCCCTCTTGCAGGCTAGGACAGCACCGCAGTCACTGCTCCTTCTTGAGGGGCGAGGACATGGGGCAGATTTAAATTTCTCTTTCCCATGAAGTTACAAAGGCAAAACAGGGACTTACTTTGGATGCCCTCATCTGAATGTTCACACGTGAGAGAAAAGTGCTTTCTGTAGAAAGTAAGTAATCTCTCTAGGCAACTAGAGTCGCTACATGCAGAAACAACAATTGTCCGTTGAAAAGGAGTAAGAAGTGAGCTATTCCTGCCTCCACGAAGCCCTCTTTTTAATAAGCCTGCATCCCTTTCAACCATAGAGAGCACCATTATGCCGACCTCTCTGACTTCCTCAGGACTTGCCCAGACACATGACTGGCTGTGGCCAAATGACACAGCAAACAGCCCGGGGCAGTGGAATGCTCAGTCAGGGTCACGGTGCGGGGCCGTGCTACTTAAGGCAGGTTGAATGAGCAAACCAGGCCAAGTTTACACAGATGAGGCCAATGTTTACTGTGAGGATGAGAGGGGCTGGGGAGGGTAGAGGGCGATAGTGGGGCATGTGCCCTTCAAATCTCTTACGTCTTCATTTTGCAGATTCTCTCTCTCTCTCTCTCTCTCTCTCTCTCTCTCTCTCTCTCTCTCTCTGCGAGTGTAATATGGTTGAGTGTGTTGCTTTTATCCTTTTCATCTGTGTTTTGTCTTTATTATCAGACTTTCCAACTTGCTCTCTGCCTCTGGTCTTGCCTCTTTCACATCCATTTTCCAAACTTGCCCCAGGATGAAATGACTCCCAGAATGGCCTTATGACTGTTCTCAGGCTCCTGTGCCCACAGCTGTGGGTCTATAGCAAGGCATCAGGGGACCTGAGGCAATCTCCCTGAAAGGAGAAACCTCAGGAAATATCACTTTTAATTTAAAATTCAAAGGAATTTTTTAAATAAATTCTGTAATATATCCATATTTAATAAAAAAAAAGTTTCAAGTTGCTTATTATTGAGGAAAACAGTGCTACAGGAAGACACAATTTGAGAAATGGGGCTCTGGGGGAACCAGTTGTAACTACTATCCAGGTCTCATCAATCAGACTCCTTTCCCTCAAATTCTATAAATTAACCTATAGGCTATTTTACAAATTAATCCTAAATTCTTGGTTGGGAACAACCCCCTTCCCGCCCAGGAAATTCAGTAACGTGTACCTAACATGTAGACCATTTTGAATATGGGAGAGATCCAGGAAAACTGGGGGCTTCCCTAAAAGGTCCAAGTCCTCACCTTAAATACTTAATCTCCAATTAAAGGCAAAAGAGGATGCTGGGGGTGGCAGTGGGGCAATTATAGAAGTTTTCCAGGGAAAACATAGTAAATAAGGGTGTGGTTATAAAATAGATTGTCTTTGTCTTCTCCATTGACAAGTTTCTAGAATTTTAGTCATCCTCCTCCTGTTCATACGGAGAGGGATACACCCTTACAAATGGAGATTTCTCTGATGAATGTGAATGTCCCTTACAAAGGAGTAACTTCTATTTGGTTTTCAAGAGCTTCTCCTATGTCTGCTTTTTCTAAAAAACAGCCAGCCTAAAACAATCCTTATGCCAAAAAAGCATATTTTGGGGTGGCAAATTATACTCCCCTTCAAGCCCAGAGCAATTTCCTATATGAAGGTTGGTAAGGTATTTGTTTTCTGATTGTGCCTATTAACATGTCTTATTCATAGATGGAACCATTCTATTGACATTGAAATGGTATGGCAAAGAAGTTAGGAGGGCGCCAGGCAATCCTAGATTTGATTCCTTGCCCTGGCAGTGATGTGACCTCCTGGATTCTCTGTTTCCTCATCTGTGAGATGGACACTATAATGACAATGGCCTCTTGGGTGAGTTGTGAGGATTCAGTGTGATGCTTGTAAAGAATTCAACCTATATCTGGCACAGAGTAAGCTCTCAGTATATACAAACCACTGGAATCATATGCTACCAAAGTAACAGTTCTAGGCACTAAAATAATCAGAGAGAGGTACAATTGGGTTGGTTATGTTAGAAAACTTGCAACAATTTTTGAGAACTTAAAAATAGAAAACATGAAACAAAGTTGGAAAGGCGTCTCTTGCTGTGCCAGTGATACTTCAGTATTACTAAGACCGTAAGTGCTCATGGTAAGTAGGCACTTAGGAAAATTCTAGAATTATATCACTTTTGGCTGATGGAAGTAGTTTTGTTGAATTCTAGTGAACACACTAGCAACTGACATTCTCTGTAACATAACTTGTTGTACTAATAAGTATTTCCCCAGAAGCAGAAGTATATAACAAACTGAAGCAAAAAATAGAAGTAGGAACATCTGGTAGAAGAACTGAAGCAGATGTGCATACTGAGGTACATCAAAGAAAAGTCCATTATTGGTGACTGGCTAGTGCTGCATAATATAAACCAATTTATATAACTAAATTGGCTAGAGGTGTAAGTGTCTGTAAAGAGATATTCTAAAAGCAAGAAACATAAACAACAAATGATTACAACATATATAGCTAATGCTATAAAGGACATCAATGGAAGATAGACTCAAGATACAGAAATACCAAGTATTTGGATCTGTTTACTGGAGAATGGTTTCCTTAAATGTGGAGATAGCGTCTCTGAGGTTTTCTCATATAACATTACACATACTACTTAGGTTACTGTATCTGAACTGATAGATTGATTACACATGGCAATTGTCACTTTTAAAACAGTCATGGGGAAATTAATATACAGAAATCTGATTTAAATGAAGTTGGGAGACTAGAAGAGAGCTCTCATGCACCGTCAGCTCACACCACAGTATCCAGCAGGAAGAAATAGGCCTTCCATCACCAATGGAAAGTGAAGCAGCTTTGCTGGCCCAGAGAGAGGAGGCCAGAGAGAATTCCCCTCCCAAAGGCATCAATGAACTTCCCCTTTTTTTTTTTTTTTTTTGTTCTGGGGTAGTGTTTATGTGTTTCTCTCTGAGATGACACTTCCTCCTGTTTTTGTTGTTGTTGAATAAACTTATTTCACTGCTAAAATAACCGATTGCTGGTTTGTTCAAGGTCATCAGTGTGCACACAGCTAGGTGTCCATGCGACTAGACTTGGACTGCTCAGGTGACATATCATCTTTTAATACAGAGATCAGCAGAATGGCCCTTCTCCCCAGAAAGATTCTGTCTGATATCATGTAAAATGTAGATCTTCAAGTTTAAGGATAGAGAACTGGACAGAATAATAAGAGAACTTTAGCTTTATTGATAGAAAATCAATACACTTGACACACTGTATGACAAGAAAGGGTCTTGTGCTGCTCCTGCAAATGATTTCTTTAATATCGTATTGATGTTTGTTGATTCTTCCTTTCAGAAATCCTCACAGGCAAGGAGTACCAGTGTTTAGGGGTGATACATCTTCTAATGATTTTTAAGGTGATAAAGGGACAAACCCCTGATTTGGGGATAAGTAGAGAATTACTTCAAATGAACTGTTTTCACTATAGAGGGGAAAAAATAGCCAACCATTCAATGTGAATTCTGTAAGCTTTCGAGTTCGCAAAGAGTCTGAAACATCTCCTTCAAATGTAATGACTGAGAAGGCTAAGTATAGTCCTAGGTGGTTTTAAATAATGTGGTTGTAATCCAAGAAAATTTGGGATGCCTGAGGCACAGGAAAGTTTCCCAAACCCCACAAATATGACTCCATAAAGCACTGAAATATAATAGAAAGCAGTAAAGGTCTGTTGACGATGTGGCAAAGGAGATTATTTAAATTTCCAAAGTGGATAGAGCTTAGATTGGGGAAAAGACAAGACCTAAAGGATTTTGTAGATCATTATACATTTTAAGCATATGTCCTAAATATTACAAATGTAAGCCCCTTGAAGACAGAGGAATTTGTAAAATTCTTGGCTCATAAAGTATGAGAAAATAAATATTTGTGATGTGAATATCATCTGCCTTTGTGGAAGATATATAATTTACGGGATAAATTATATGTTTACAGATTGCATAATCTGAATATAGTCTTAAAATCTTAATCATTCTGAGATACCCTCTAGAGTAATTTTATTTTATAGACATTTTTCTGGGAAATACGAAATGCAATGTACCAAACTGCATTTTTCATATAGTCTATGTGTGCACAAACATGTATTCATGCTCACACACATGTGCACATGTGTATGCACAGGAGATGAATGTTTTTATAAAACAGTTTTACCTTTATACTTGTGACACATGGCTCATTTCTACTCGATTCTAGTTGTGGAAAACAATGCTGGTCCCAAATCCACAGAAGAGATTCCACAAACCGATCACGAATAGAAACTGGCAGTTAAACAAACTGCTCTCAGCAAAAAGAAAACAAAACATAAAAACGTACATAGAAACCAAACAGTTGCTATAAAAGTGTAACTTTGCCTGTATATTATATTTAATCTCCTGTGGATAAACTGATATAGTGTATGACCCTTGGAAAGATACTTAAAAAGTCTTAAAAATGGGAATAACAGTAATCACAGCAAAACAATGCACAACAAAACAACATATTATATATGCCAAAAAAAAACTAGTCTGGGCCTAATTTGACCCATGGTGAGTCTGTTGGTTCACTTCTGCTCTAGAGGATAGAATGTGAGGCAAGATAATTGAATTTTTTAAAGGAAAGGTGTAGGCAGGAACGAAGGCGAGTAGGCAGGCAGAAAGGGAGAGAGAGGTGGGAGAAGCATTAATTTTATTAGTAGACCATCTTGGTTGACCCTTCACCTGGCCACCCTGCCTTGGGTCTCAAACCTGAGTCCTTGGGATACATGTGGACTAAGTCCAGTGACCTAATCTCCTAGGCCACCAGGGCGTGCCAGATGCGAGATATTTTAAACAAATTGCCACTGTCCTATTTGTGAGGGTTACTCTAATTGATTACATTTCTTCTCACTTCAATTTCTTCCTTTCCAAGACTATTAGCAGAACATTTTCTCAACGATCAAAAAAATTTGACCTTTTTACTATAATAGGAATGACTATATTAAATTTTAAATGAGATGCACAAATTAATGTATCCAGTTAAAATTACCCACAGACAACATTCCCATTCAATGGTGTGCATGTGTGTGTGTGTATGTGAGATTGTTGCTGTTATTATTTGGTACACAGTTTATGTTTGAAAGTATTTGAAATTGAAATTTCAGCGTTTGAGCTGTTTAATATGAAAGTTTCTTTCTTTTAATGTTCAGTTAATTTTAAGTTCTTTCTTGTAGCACTGACACATCCAGAGACTAGTTTTTATTTTGCACAGAAATAAATTTTAACTTAAAATAATTTCCACACCTACTTTGTTTAGTTAAAGAAGAGCTACGAAACATTTAATTTAATTTATGAAGCCCTCTATTTGTGTTCCAGTCCCCTGCACAAACACACTGTGGTAATACTGTGTCTCTATATGCCAATGACATTAGACTTTCTGGCAAAACTCAATATGTAATCAATTATCACCTGTCACGAATGACTTTTAAGATCCAGCCAGATATTTTGGAAATAGTGCTTAGCTCCACTGAGAAGGGAAATTTCCCTCTGAAAGTGGTATGGCCCTCATCCTTAAATCTCTTATTCAAAGGGATTTGGACAACTTTCAGCTCAGTCAGTATGAAAGAGTCCAGGAACTTACATCTTTAAAAAAAAAAAAAAGAATTTTAGCTATTTGAAAATTGCTTTAAGAACATGCCTGTTTCTTAGAAAAGATATGATAAATAATCTTTTACTTTCTCCCTGTGGGGGAACAAGGTTCTTACATGCACAAGTTATAGTCAGGGCCTCCTTTGCTTTAACGCTTGCTTTGATTTCCAACTCAGCAATTGAGAAGAACTGGAATCTGCCTCTTAGGGTTTCAATAGTGTTTTTCCTGTTTTTCTTTTTCCTTTTCTTAATTAATTTTCTTAGAGAAAGTAAAAATCAATATCTTGCTAGCCAGAAAGAAATATCACTAATATCCCGGCATGATTACTTTTCTAGGCTTAGACCCATATTTCTATTTACTAAAATGTTATCAACTGGCTTTGTGATATGCTTTTCTAATTAGTAACATTTCTTTATTACTATCAACAAAAGGAAGCTGTAATGAGACTTTCCATATCATCTCAAAAGTGCAGATTTTCCAATGTAGTGAGATAACTGACGCTAATCCACACTCACCGACATTCGTTTTTTTCAGTTTCTCAAATGCATTACTCCATAGATGGCAACTGCTCAGTCAGGATCATGCACTATCTGACCCCACTGTATGCTGTCTGTGGGGCCAGTGATAATTCACTGATAATCTCTTTGATTATGCAGAAACGCAAAAACATAGCCTGTTCTGTGACATTGGCCTGTGAATAGGCAGGAAATTCCTTATTTTAAACATGATGGTTGTCATCGCACCAGAAAGTTAAGAAGTTACTTCGCATAACTTTATTTCCTAAAGGTAGATACACAGGGATGAACAGATTAGTAGCTGATCAAGAAACAAATGACTCATGGAGAATGCTAAGCTCCTTGTCTTCTCTGCAATAGATATTCAGTAAGTGCTATAAATAATTATTCCTATTAATAATCAGAATTATTAACAGATCATTTAAAACCCCCTTTTCCCAGTTTCAAAAGCTGTATGTAGTATGCTCCACGATGAGGAATTTTCTATGGACCCCACTGTATCTTATTGCTAGTAGAATCTCTGAAAACTATTGCATTTGTGTGAGTTGATTCCCTAAATAAATTCAAGCCTCCATGCCCTCAATTGTGAGGGGTCCAGACTAGATGGTCAGATGGTCTGTTTCAGCTTCAACGTCTGAAATGCCTCCAGTTAGATCCCCAGACTGGCCTTTTTGAGGACAGACTCTCTTAAACCTCCAGGGGGCAGCCCCATACCAGTTGTTATGAGGGATAGATTCCAATTGTTCAGAAGAGGGTAGAATTTCTGCCTCTTTCTCAGAAAGACTCAGAGCTGCTGACATGGACATTTGCATAAAGTACACAACACCTTCCAGGCACACAGCCTGGGGTGGGATTAGTGTGGAGCAGAGGTGAGCTCTCTCTATTGGAGGCTAAATAGTCCAGGCTCCTGGTTGTGAGTCTCAGTTCTGCCACTTCAATATTTTCAATGCGTTCTAAAGAAGTACAGGAGTTTGTGTCCACAAAATGAGAGCATGTGAGTGACCACTCAAGAAATTAATTTCCTAGGGTTCAATGGCACAAAAAGCATGGACGTTCATTGTGTGTGTATTATTTTAAAATGTGCATTTGTGAACATAGCACTATTAAAATATCTGCATTTTGAACACATACCTGCAGTGCTCTTAACTACCTGTGGTTCAGCTATCCACTCAAGGCTACATTCCACAAATCTCAGCATCCAGTAACGCCTCTCCCTTACAAAGGTTAAACATGCAGTTATTTAGATGCTTATATTTTGTTCTTGGATGCTTAATACTTAGTATTAACCATAGCTGTTCGATAGTAGATTCTAAAATCTATAGGAGCCAGGGATTTGTGAGGCCTTCACCCTTAGTTTGGTCCAGTTTTGACAATATAGCCTTGCACTCCTTTCTGTAAGGAGAGAAAATCAGAAAGGATTCTCTCTTGATAGACCCACAATCTATCCAAAGCTAATTAAATTTCAAAAATATTGTGAGCCATTCCCTACAGTGATTTCAAAACCACAAGTGAGTCTTTTTGTGTGTGCAATGACTTTATATTTTAGCAGGATATCCAAAAACATAAAATAAGCATCCAAACAACTACGTTTATTTCCTCTTGGGTGGGGAGGGATTGCTGCACGCAAGAGTTGTAGGAAGTAGCTACATGATGAGTGGCATTGTTCTAGAGAACAAGGTTGGAGGAGAATCAAAGTGTCCCTCCTCCTGGTTCTTGGAATCCCCAGTTCCCAGAAGTAGAAGGAAAATATCAAGTAGTATATCAAAAATGATAGAAAGCAATCACTCCAAAACCAGGTCTACATGGAAATAACCCTGTGCTCTGTTGATAATTTAAGGTGAGGTGAAGGTTAAATTATCAGCATTTCCCATGCATATTTCCACGAAAGATGCTTCCTTAAAGGATGCTCTCAGGTATGTGTTCCGCATACTGTCAGCACTACTTGAACAGTAGTTGTGTGTTTCAAATAGATATATACAAACACACGCACTATAAATTACTAAGTTGGTCCCACTCAAGGAATTCAACCTCAGGGAAGTATTAATATTAATAGATGTTATCTGTAAACAATCAAAAAACAACTAGGATGTTTACTGTATCACTAAGAAGAAATCTAGAGACAGGTTTGTTTTAGAGAGGAAACTCTCTTGGAAGCTGGTGCAAAAGAGCAGCTTAAATTCTTACATTGTCACACCCTAGTGGAGTAGTGGTTGGGTTCACTGCCTCTGGTCATGGGCAGTCCATATACATTGCAAGGAAAAAACATTCACCTCCCGGGGCCAGGGAGATCAACCAAGATGGACGACTAAACTGAAAACATTAAAAATGCTAAAAAAAAATCTTATCATAATACATCCTGAGGTGCCTGTCATGCATACCACTAAGAAGCTCTCCCAGATGGAAGTGGATCCAACTAATCGTGGAGGTCACCCAAGCTGGGGAATTTAGGATGAGTGACTACTTAGCAATGAGTTTCTAGGCTGGCAAAGTGAGGTTTAACCTCTCTATTGTATCTACTGCTCAGTCGAAAGTCTATCCACATATGATCAGGGTTCATAATGCCTTTTTATTAATAGTTAACACTCCATATTTCCCCCCACCATTATGTTATTTAACCCTCACAACTACCCTGTTATGATGATACTATTAACTCTACCAAAGTAAACTGGAACTCAGTGTTTAAATAACTTGCCCTATGCTGATGTGGAAACAAAACCTGATCTTGAACTCAGGAACATTTCACTATGAACCCCATATTCTTCTCCCTGCATCATCCTAAATGTCCATTAGGCTTATCTTGGGTATGATTTCCTGGTTGGTTCTCAGTGTTTACATGAGCATCAAAGTATAGCCATAGGCTCTGACTGATCAAAAAAGACACATTAACTATTCTCTCTGCTCTATAGTCACACTTAGACACACATGTAGCTGATACTCCTTTGAGCTGTTATCTGTGCTCAGGAGGGTTGTAGCTCGCAGTCGAAAGTGCTGATTACAGAGCAATCCCAGAGGATTATGAGTGAAGAGTTCCCTGCTTCCTCCCACCTCCTCCACCATAGAGTCACTTGGCCCTTAACAGTGACACTTTTTGATATTACCAATATCTGGCACCAACTGCCCAACTCTGCCATCCCCACCTGTGCTCCTCGTTGACCATGTTATCAGGAGAGCAGTCAGGTGTCAACCACCGCATGTCCTCAGTCTACCTGACAAAGCCCTTCTGCCTCTTCCCATGAAAGGCTCTCACCCTTCCCTCCCAATAGTCACCCCTTACCTTAGTATTAGAGACAGCCAGGGTCTATCCTTTCTCTTGTAACATCCCTGGACAGTCAGAAAAGAAGTTCAAGACTCCTAGGTCATTGCTTGTTACCAGATTCTTCCTCTGAACTGACCCATTTACACAGTTTGCTTCAACCCCAGGCATATTGGCCATATTCTCTGAGACTCACTGTCTAGCTTCAGCAAAATAGCTTCAATCTTCAACTCCTTTACTCTTTTATCTTAACCCGAATCCAGCTCTTCCCTGAGGATACTTCTCTCAGGCAACGTCTGTTTTCTAAGCTACATTAAGGGCACCTGAGGCATCCTTACTCTTCCTTCATTACTCTGGATTAACTCTTCCCCATCACTCTGATTTCCCCTTTCTGCCTCCTTCCCCACCAACTTCATTGTAAATTCATGCTCTCAGCCTCTCTGTCTTCTACTACTCTTTCCTGTTGCAGTCAGCAGTAGACCCGTAGGCTCCCTTTTATCCCTTGAGTATTTTACCATCTTTCTGTCATCACTGTCTTCAATAAAACTACTCCTGTCATAACTCATGATGTTTTCAAGTCCGTAAGGGCAGTCAGTGCCCTGACGGGTGTGTTGTCTGGCTCCTCCCACCTGACTAACCACCCATTCTTCTATTTCTACCCCAGTTTAGGTGTTAATCAATAACTGCAGCAACTCCAGATCTCAATTCTTTTCTTTTCTTTAAAAAACAACAATTTTTAAAGGAGAGATGCAGGCAGGAATGAAAGTAGGCAGGAAGAGAGAGAAGGAAGAAGCATTTTATTTTATTTTTATTTGGTTCTTCACACTGGTGGTGTGTGCTCCCTCCCCATCACCAGGGACTAGAACCCAGGGGTATGTGGTCTGCCTTACTCTGACCCAACTGCTACCCCAACAGGGCGAACTCCAGATCACATTTCACATGTTCTCCATGACTAGCACTTCATATCTTTTTAACTTATACTATCTAGCCTCCTACTGCCAATAGTTCTGCACTCCACAAGAGGCTGCAATCTATTGATCCTATTCCATTTTCACTATCTGTCATCCTTCTCCTCTTGTTTCTACTGCCTTCAGTTACATGGTGGATCATTACAATGATGACCTTGTATACATACTTAACTCTCTTGTCCCTCTCTCTCTTTACCATATTTATCTACTAAAACCATAACTCTAATTTAAAAAACAAAACAAAACAAACTCTTCCTACATAGCTGAACTTAACTGGAGAGAAAAATGAGACAAACTTATGGACTGATTTAATCTTAAAACCATCATCACTCCCTGGACCCTAGAACTTCCCAGAAAATCAACTCTATTTTCTATTATGACTCACCCAGATACTGTATCCCTCTTCTTTATTTTTCTTAAGCTTCCAACATCTTTACCTTCCATCTCAGTGATTGACCTGTTTTATTTCATGAAGAAAATACTAAACCAAGAAACTCTGTACATCTTTTTCTTTATTTTTTTTTTTGTCCTGTCCTCTTCCTATGGATGATAAATCTCCTGCCCATGTACTTGGTCCATTACCTGTCTCCTATCCCTAGGAGATCTGTTATGGGCTGAATTGCGTCCTTCCAAAATTCATGTCAATGTCCTCCCCCAGAACCTCATAAAATGACTATTTGGAAATAAGATCTTAGGAAGGAAATAATTAAGGAAATAATGAAGGTTAAATGAAGTCATATGAATGGGCCTTAATTCAATGTGATTAATGTCCTTAGAAGAGTTTGAGATTAAGATACACACAGGCACAAAGGGAAAACCATATGAAGAAAGCAGAAGAAGGCGGTCATCTACAAGCCAAAGAGAGGTCCTTAGCAGAAACCAACCCTCTGATACCTTAATCTTGGACTTGCAGCCTCCAAAGCTATGAGGAAATACATTTCTGTTCTAGTCTTGAAGTCTCTGGTACTGTTTTGGCAGGCCAAGCACATTAGCATAACCTCTCTTCTGAAATCCTCCACCTTTCAACATCCTTTTTCCTACAACATTACATTTTTCCTTTCTACTAAACTACTGATATCAGCACACAATATATCTACTGTATTCCATTGTTTAAGAAAACAAAGCAAAATCCTTCTTTGACGTCCCTTGCCTTCTAATTCTGTTCTCTTTACAGAAAAACTCCTCAAAGGAATTGTCTCTATCTATTTTCTCCCTTTAGTCTCTCAAATTTCCCTTAACCAACTCCAGTTGGGTTTTCAACCCCACCTCTCTATTGAAACTAAGCTGATCATATTACCATTTTAAATAGGACAGTACCCTTTTATTCCGTATGTCCCAAATGTCCTGTCATTTTAATATAAATGGCCATTTTGTCCCATATTTTAATAAACCCAGGCCATATTTAATGTGGAGCAAAAGGGGCAGTTGAGCTGCCCTGGAGCCGGTCTGTTGAGGGAGCTCAAAAGCAGCTGTCCCTTTTGCCCCACACTAAAGACGGGTCTTGCTGGCACTGACTGCAGAGGGCCATAGCCACTACTGTTGCCCTGCCCCCTGGGAGAAACAGGAGCTCTGGGGAAAGAGGGATGCCCCCAACCATTCATGTCTGTTTCTTCAAAGGGAGCAGAATACTGCAGTGTGGTCGAGCTACAGGTAAGTACTTTGGGGGTTAGTTCTTGAACTACAGGAGTTATCTCTGTCATGGTGAGGGTTATCTCTGTCACTGGGCTGATTATTGGGTACTGCAATGGTTAAAGCAGCACGTGTTTTAGGCAGGACATTTAGAGCCTGGCTTATAGGGGCACCATATTTGGATTTTGCCTAAGGTGTCAAAATTCCTTGCACCAACCCTTGTCATTTTATGAAATGTTACCTCCACTCCCCGTCCCCCAATTATACTTCATGACTATGTGATCGCTGATCAATATCGCATAGTACTTATGTGTTGCTGGCCTGGCTGCTCTGCTCCTACTCAAATTGCTCTGTCTCCTCCCCTCCCTTAGTTGCTGGTGCATAATCTTGTCCCATTTTTTGCCACCTCAATGTCCCATTTTTGTCTCAAGAAAATATGGTCAGCCTAGTTGAAAGCCTTTTCCCTGTCAAGCCTCATATTGAAAAATTAAGGGTTCTCTTCTCAATCCTCATTTTACTCAGTTCTCAGCCTATTTGAAATGGGCACTTTTTAAAAACACTTCTTCTCTTGTCTTCTGGAACATCATTTTTGGTTACTCTAGTCTCTCCCTACTCTCTCCTTTTTAATTTTTTTGGTTTATTTCTCCTAATGTTCGCTAAGGTTTCAGGGCTCTTTAGATTTCTCCTCTAACTATATTCACTCTTAGGTAATCTCATTGTAGTGTCTTGACCTCAAAAGCCATTTCTATGATGATGACCCCAAAATTTGTAGCTTTAACCTGACTTTCCTCTGAACTAAAGATGTCTAGATTTGCATGTGAGTAAGCATTTTTAACTTCTCTTGCTCAAATGGAATTCTTGATATTTGAACCACCCTCTCTCCTGTGTTTTTTCCCACCTCACAAATATTCCAGTTTCTCAGGACAAAACCTTATAGTGAGATTTATCTCTTCTCTTTCAATCTCATCTCACATCCGCTTCAGCAACGTCCTGAAGTTTCTTCTTTCAAATATACTGTATTTTGCCATGTATAATGCATACACTTTTGCCCAAATTTGTGAAGGTAAAATAAGGATGGTTATTACACATGGTAGTCCTAATTCCATATCTATATAAATGCTTTACACAATTTTATTTATGCTTATGAGTTAAAAATGTAACCCTAGAAATCAATAACACTATCTGTATGCAAAATAATACCCTGGAATATGATCATTGGCTTTGTTGAATTTATGACAAACTTAACAACAAAAGCAATTTTGGCCAGTGAGTCACCAAAATGAAATGTATAAGATAGGTGATGCCAACTTTATTGCCATAGCATGAACAGCACAACATTCCTCTTCATACACTTTAGGCAGGAGCTAGAAATCTAGCTATGTTCTTAACTTTAAGCTACCGGTTATTAAATATGCCAAAGAGCATGACAACAGAGCTGCCGAGAGACACTGGACCTCCTTCTACAGAGGGTGTCATCACATGGTGGAGGCCACAGGGAGAAAGGCTTCTTGAATCTGTATCTGTGCTTGTGTTTTGTAATTATGTGTTACATAAAATTACTTGCGCCATCATATGTTAAAAATGCTAAAATTCCTTTATAACACAAAAACAAATACCTATATATCAACAAATAAAATGTTGCATTAAACATTATAATGCAAGATTTCTTTTCCTGAAAGTTTGGATGAAAAACTTGGGTGGGCCTTATACACGGGAGTGTATCATACACAGCAAAATACAGTACCTGGAATCCAGTCACATCTCAGATCCCTGCAGAGCCAAGTCGCTATCCTCTATTCCTTGGAGTAAGGCAGTCGTGTCCTAGAAGCTTACTTTCCTAAATCCTTGCCCCTAATAATTAATTCTGTAGCTAAAGTCATACTTTCATGTCTTTTCCCTCTCTCACATCTTTAACTAGTAGCCCATCTCACTCAGGGAAAATCCCAAATCTTTACCACGACCTAAAGGTGTAATGTGATTTGGTCCCTTGTTACCTTCCTATGGACCTTATATATCATGCTCCCTTTGCTGCTCTGCATCCTTTGCACAAGGACTCTCACTGTCTCTACAGCAGAACACAAACTCTTCCCACAGGGCCTTTGCAAAGGATCATTTCTTCTCTTTCTAAGGCATTTTTGTTGATTGTCTTCATGACTCTTTCTCTCATGTCTCTCAGGTCCTTCCTTTTCAAGTGTTTCCTTAGAAGAGAGATCTGCCCTGTGGTCTGAGTCTAATATTGCTGGACCTCCCCTTCTCCCCTGCATCCATCCCTTCTCCTTCCTTCTCTCTACTATTCTGTCCTAACAGGGCTCACCATCATGGAACATTTAATATTTGGTTTGTTGAATGAATGACAAGAGAAATACATTTTGTGCAAAGAATATTGGTAGACTCGTTTCAGATGATTTTGTTAAACAATGAAAAATCAATGATGGTTGAGAATTTTGTTGCTTGGGAAAATAGTCCAATGTCTGACTTCAGTAAAAACATTCTTTTGAATGTTAAGGGAACTCAGCTGATTCTTTTCAGGGCAAACTCCTACACACTTAACATTGACTTGAATAATAAGATTAAATCTAAAGAGAAATCAGGAATCAGCCTTACAGAAATCAGGATCAGCCTTATGACAGTCAGGAAGCAAATATATTTGGAACCATCACAACCTATAGTAAAAAGGAAAAACAACAAGTTACATCTCCTCAGCCTCATCTTGCTGCTCAAAGTTTCACACTCTCTTCCAGTTATCCATGGATCTGCTTTACTATGGATTTATGATGACACGAAATGTTTTGTAGATAGGTGCTTTTTTTAAAAAACGTATTTGCAATTACACAAACTTGGAAAGAGAAGTAGAATTTGGTAGGAGGAAGTGGCACCAGTGAATGTAAGCAAGGTCAAAACAAAATGAGAGGAGTGAGTCATGCTGTGTAGGCTGTGAAAACTCTCTGCAGAGTGACTTGCAGGAACATTGTGAGGGGGTTCATAACAAAATGAAGAAATGACTCAATATGCTAGCAAAATATTTACTGAGGAAATTAGGCATCATTTGCTATGAGGTACTTCTCAAAAACTACTGTTAATGGAAACAAAATCAATATAAACTTGTCTGTCTTTAGAGGAAAAATGTGCATTCTGTTTGTATTTTATAACTATTAGTGATGAAAGATCCTTGAGAGTTAGGCCCATGACTAATCACCATCAGTTATTGTTATTGTCTTTTTATTGAAAAACCTTACTAACTAACATCTTTTCTAGTAACCATTTATTTTACAAAATTGTATGCATATCTTCAAACTTGTGAACTTGTAAATGTTAAATATGTAGTTTCTACATATAAATTATACCTTAATAAAATTTATACATATATCTGTATATCCATATGTGTGTGTGTATCCTTATGATTCTATGTCCTTTTTTTTCCTTTGCACTAATATTAGCCAATCTGCCAATCTCAATTTAAAACTCAATAGTAGGACAAAGCTCTGGTTCATAAAGAACATTTTTGATGATTTTGACTCTGTTAAAGTATTTCTGTCACTTAGGAAATTTAAAATTTGGGCCATCTTTTCTTTGTGAATAAATGTTTTTAGTATCACTTTGCAAACAATACAAGAATCTCTTATATCTTATATCTTCCTCTAAATGCTCCTCTAGATCAAAGTAAATGGTTGGTTACATCTGGTGCCTCTGAGTCCTGTAGGAACTGAATGGTTCATAACCATTTCTTGGACATAACAGCAGAAACCTGGAGAAGAGGAATATATTTCTTAAAAACATACCCTTCTAAAAGCCCTCTTCATAATAAGTGATAATATTAATAATAAATACCTATAATCATATAACAATAATGATAGTTTACATTCATACGATACTTTTTAATGTGCAAAATCATTAACTTTTTGTCAGTTGATCCTCATAATAATGCTATATGACTTACATACATTTTATAGATGACAACATTTAAGCTCGGGGAGCTTAAGCTGCTGTTTAGGAATATACAGCTAAGCAGAAGAAAGCGAAAATCCACACTTACTCTGTTTAGAGAGTGCAGCTCTTTACTGTCCTCATCTACCATAAAGTAACTGAAGAAGAAATGCAGCATGATGTGCTCCTATCACTATGTTCAAGGACAGAGGAAGTGGAAGAAAGAGACTATTCTGGAGGCAGTAGCTCAGATGGGTTCCAATCCCAGAGTGGAATGCCTGGGAGAAGAGGATGGAGTTGGCAGGGAAAATGTTTAAGAATGAAATATTTACTCCTTGAAATGTTTGATATTTAGACTTGACCTTAAAAGCTATGAAAAACTCATACTCAGAGCCTGTCTTTTCAAGTTTCAAGTCTTCGTAATGCACAACTGCAGGGCTCCCACGTTCTTCTTCTAGTTTGGGGTCTTAGGTAAATATCTGACCCAGTCTCACAGATGAAGTGTAAAACTGAGACTCCGGCCATTCGTGCCTATTAAAGGCCCCGTGATACCTTTTACAAGAATTGGGTGATTAACATTCACAATCTTGGCTGATTTCCAACGAAGGGGAAGACATTTTGCTTCTAGGGTGCCTGTTTGGCCCTGTATTTTTCATTGAGTGTGCTGCACAGAAACGTGGCGGTGGATTGGTCAGGGCAGAGCTGTGAAAAACCCATTTTCACTATACTTTAATGTAGGACATCTGAGGACCACCTGGACGTAGGAAACCAAATTTACTCTTGTCTTCAAAGGCAGAGAGAATCAGGCTTTAGCAGTCATTTATTTCAATCAATTTGAACTTCACTTCCCTGGGTTGTTCTGTGGAACCAACATTTTTCTCCCCACTGTGAAGGACGACTGCCCGAGGCAAAGAGCAGACACACTCCTCCAAACACCTGGTAGAGCGACACCTACCTCTATGTGGCTGTCTTTACTCCAGGTTCTGAAGGATGGTTTTAAGGTTAACATATCACACCTGCATTTTACCTTGGACATAGATGACACAAAATGAAGCCTCATGATTAAATTATTTCTTTTAAGTGTGGAGGAGGGAAGAATAAGAGAAACAGAAAAGAAATTTTGCTGAGTTTGGAACCCATTCAGATGTCATGTGTTTTGAATTTTAAAACCTTCTGGTATTCTGGCTTGCATATCCTTGGCAAAAAATAACAAAAAACAAAAAATGAATCACTCTTAATATACATAAGAGGGCTTGGTGGACATTGACTGGTCTTTAGTGAGTGACCCATGAGTGCAGTATAAATGAGTTTCCTGAAACACTGTACATTTCAAATAACCCAAGGTTCACAAACAAGGGAAAACAATATGTAGAACATGGAAAGAACCTGAATATATTCCTAGGAATAAAGTAAACCCTTGGCTAGAGGAGTAAAAGTGTTAGTGAAAAAGGCAGCTGTAACCAGATGGCTTTATCTTTGGAAAAATACGTGTTCACTAGAAAAATTTAATTTGGTAGATAGTAACATTAAGGACTGATGGTGCTTAGTCATAGGCTTTTTTCCATTGCTGATACTTAGGAAATACATACCAAATCACATTTTTTCTCGAAAGATGAAGAAAGCGAACAACTCTACATTTCTTAAAGTCTTAAAACATGTTTGGGTCTAAGGCTACAGTTAGAAAGTAGAGACAAATGTTTGGAAACTTAAGTGAAATAAAAGGGGAGAACAGGTTTGAGGATTAAGCATTGCCATCCATGCTTCTCTGGCCTATTTATTTTAGGAGGAGGCCCAGCTATTCTTGATTCTATGGCTTCTATTTCCTTTCATTTTCCCAACTGCAGGCACTGCTAACACCACTTAAGCCAGCGGCACTTCCAGTCCTGCCCCAAGCGCCTGACTTCTGGCAAAGTCCTTGATGTTACTCTTCTGCTAGGTCTCAGATTATTTTAGATTTCTCAAAATCCAGAAGAGGTTTCAAATGTATGGAAAGTCATTAATTATTCAGAATTGGCAGTTATTATAGGTGCAACAAAACAAGCTCTTAAACAATTGCTTTCATCATGGAATAGGAAAATCTGAGTAGACGAAATCCTAGACTGGACAAAGTTAAAAGTTTTTCCCGCTCTTTCTCCTGTATTCATGTTCCTATATTCTAGTGAGAAGGCGAATGGAAAACTTGAACCAGTGAAGAGGCAACTGTCTGGTGTGCCAGAGAACTCTCCTTTCCTAACAAAACTTGATTTTTGGTGGCCTAATTAGTAAACATATTTACCAGGAAACTACCATATTCTGGGTACTATGTGAAGTGCTGGGAATATAATGAAAAGCAAAGACAAAATTCAGGACACTAAAGAACTGTTTGGCATCAGCATGGGCACTAGGAAACTCAGAAACAATCTCTAACAAGGTCAGCAGAAAGTTGAAAGTAAGAAAACAGGATTTTATCCTGCGCTTCCCTGAAGCAACAGCTGTGGCCTCTTGCAAAGCAATTAAGCCTGTGGCTAGAATTCCAGGCTCATCTCATCTCAGCAGCCTTGCAGCCTTGGAAAGTTCTTGAAGGGAGACTCTTAATCGATTGCATTCCTTTGTTTTTGCCTTGGCATCTCAGATGGTGGCATTCCCAAGGCTGATTAGCTCCAAGTTCCTTCCCTGTGAAGCCAAAGCCACCATGTAATTTCCATTAGACCTGAAAATGATCCTGATTTAAAGCATAGATGGAGCCCATAAGCCATCGTCTAATCATACTTAAGAATGATCTGGCTAGGATGGATGTTCCTCATCTCTTTAGTAGTGAAATCATTCTTAAAATTATGTGTCACTCTTTGTGTGTACAATCAAATAAACATGATGACAGCCTACTTTAGAACCGAGGACTGTGCTAGTCAGAACTCTGATGCTGAGTTGCTGTGTGACTTTGGGTCAGCCACGTAACTTTCCTTCTTTGTTTTTTTTCCTTTCTGGTTCTTTCAGTAACTGATGTGCCAGTCTTCAAAGCTAAACTTCGGGCAAAAGAGCAAGTAGATGGATAGAAGTTTCTGCAGAAATAAAGAAAACCTGCCTCCTGCTCAGGATAGGAACACAATCTACTGAGATATACTTTTAAAGCAAATTAGAACCCCGCATTAGGACTGTCACGGACGGGTGCAAGGGGTGCTGCTGGAGAACACTGGAAAGAGATTCACTGCTTCTGGGAGGCTATACACGGGAATTTGACAAGGCATCCTTTAGGGGCTTTGAATGAGCTAGATTTTGAAGAATGAAGGGAATTTCCGCAGAGAAGAGGAAAATTAGCTTTCAGTTGTTCTGTGCTTAAAAGGGACACTAGTCTGATTCTGCTTACCTCTCAGAAATATATTGAGAACGGTTACATACTACACAGTCAACCTGGGCGTCCGACTCTTCCCTGAGTGCCGAAGCTCTCAAGCCCCACCAGAAAAATTATGCCACATCACTCTTAGGATTTCTGATAGCTCCTCTAACCCATGCCAGAGAATGTTTGTTAATCTTTTTTTCTTAGCAAATGAGCGAAGAAGACCCACTCACAGCCGGCTTCTTTATCCTCTCTTGGCTCGTGTTATGGCTGGGACTGACACAGCTTGTGACAATGGGTCTCAGAGCTGCCGTGGGAGAGACCAGTACAGCACCAAGAGAATGAGCACCACCCTGCCAGGAGCGAGGCTGGGGGCCTCCTCTACCACCAATAGAGTGTGAGGCCTTTCACTCTTTACAGTGAGGATCCCCTTAGAATTCTTGAGTGTGTAGCCGCCATAACACTTGTCTTCCCTGAGGATCCAGGGCACATGAATGTGGTGGCAAAAGAGCATCCAGGCACTTCCAAGGCTGTACAAAGCCTAGGGCTACAGGAATTCCACGTCTAATCAATCAATAGTGAAAAGAATAAAGATGAAGTAATGCCAGCCAGGCCCTGCAGGGGGAAGCTCAGTTATTAGGCCACCAATGGGGTTCTCATGCAAAGTCCTACAGGCAAGAAATGGGAATGCTTACCATCTTGTGTTCCATGCCATGTAAGATCCCTGAACTTCTGTTTCTTTATCTAAGATGTAATGAAGAGGAGGGAATTTAGATTACGATTCTCCAGAGTCAGATCCAATAGCACATCATTTTTTTTTTTTTTTTTTTTTTTTTTCCATTTTCTTCTTTCAAAGGAAAGGTACAGGCAGCAATGAAGGGGACTAGGCAGGCAGGCAAGTAGAGTGAGGAGGAAGAACCATTCTTATTTTATTTCCAATTTTCTTTTTTAGTTGTTCACACTGATTGTTTTCCCTTTGGACCCCATGAGAATGTGCCCAGGACTATGTGTCCTTTGTCCTTTGGAGGTGACAGACTTCACTGCTACTCACCAGGGCCAGCCTCATCATTCTTTAAGTCACCATGTATGTAAAAGTATCAAACCAGCAGAAAGCAACATTGATTACATGGGAGCTAGGATTTTAGGAGCTGATTTTGTAGAACATGTTTCTAAGAAATCATTATATATAAGAAAATGTTACTTTTTAAAAAAAGGAAAAGTGCAGGCAACAGATCTAACTACTACCCCCAGGATGAGCTGAAAGTTACATTTAATATGCAGTATTTGTGAGTACTCTCAGCTTCTAGTATTGATATTAACAAGTTTATTGTGTAAACAAAGGGAAAAAAAGGGACGTGGCTAGATGAAGTATAATGTGCATTACTCATTACTCGTAGAATGCCATGTCTCCCCTCCTCAGCAGTTATGCAACCTCCAGTGGCTTCAACAATAAACATCAAGGAAAACATAGGAAGCAACTGGGTTGGAAGAGATTGGTTTATGAGTCAGGAAAGCCACGTTTTAGTCTTTTTGTCATTTTCTCTTTGTAACCTAGAATATGTTCTCGCTACTTTTAGGGCCTTCATTTCTGTGCCTCTAAAATTAGGGATGGCAATGCAAATCTTATATTGATGTCTTGACAATTTGAGAACACTGACAAGTAGGCATTAAGGGCTTTCTGGAGTTAAAAGATACAGAGGGTTGGTCCATGTCTTGACTAGGTGCTGCTTGGGTCTACATGTTTGACTGTGAGGTTTCCCTGCAGAGACTGTTGTGTATGAGTGTATAAAGGACTGAGTCATTGCCTGACTCTCAAGTCTTTCATCATCATTTTTCAACACGACTGGGGAACAGCCTCCTCTTCTCTTGGCTGCCACCCTGACTCATCTTACCTGAGCAAAGAACTGCATTCAACTTGGTTTAGTTATTTACCCAGGCAGGCATCATGAACCTCCTTTCCTCCCCAACCCTCATCTCACTCCAATTCACCTATTCATTCATCCAAAACATACTCATTAAGTCCCTCCTGTGTGCAAGGTACGCTTCTGAGCAGGTAGTTGTTTTAGAATGTACATGGCAGCACACTCCAGTGGAGGTGTGGTTGGGCACAGTCCACCTAAATCCCAAGGTCCTGACTTTGCTTCCTGGGCCAGGGGGAATAACCAAGATGAACAATTAAATACAATAAAGTGCTTCTTCCTCCTCCTCTCTCTACTTGCCTGCCTGCCTGCTTGCCTTCATTCCTTCCTGTACTTTTCCTTAAAAACAAAAACAAAACTTGTAGTAGCATAGGGGAAGAGAGGAAATGAGTCAATGGATCCTTTCACTTCAGATAACAGTTTCTGTGTGAAATAGAAAATAAATGGGGTGATGCGAGAGAAAGTGACAAGGGAGTTGGTCTATCCCACCTACAGAGATTCAGTCACTGGAGGACTGGGGTGGGGTCCAGGAATCCCCATTATAACTGGAAGGTCAGTGGATTCTACTGCAGCTGGCGACTGGATGACCCCCTCCTTCAGCATCATGGCTCCAAGGAATGTCCTGAGTGTCCGACCCACAGGGCTGTGGGCTCCTTTGTGAGTGGTGGGGGTGGGGTGGGGTTTGTTTAAAGGTGAAGGTTAATTGCTCTGTACAGATTCCCACCTGAACTTCCTTTTCCTGGCACCCTTTCTCACTCCCAGCAGCTGCTTTCTCTGCAGGGATAGGCCTGGCCACCTGTTGGCTGTGGCCTCAAACTCAGAGGATTAATATGTTCTTAGCTGAAATGACAGAAAGAGGAGAAGGGAAACAAAATTGTTAAGATGGTTCTCCTTATCTCTCCTCTCCCAGATCCTTTTCTGATCCCCCCTTCCCGGATCCTCTCCCACCTCTCAAATCCTCTGTGAGCAGCTGCTGGCCTCCTGGCCTGATGGCCTCCTTGCCAGCTGTCTGACGTCACACATCAATCTTCCATCTTTACTGTAAATCTCTACTGATCAAATTTCACATTTCCAGGACTGTAGCCATAAAGCCCCTTTCTCTGGTATAATTAGTAATTAGACGAAAAATGTTAGCTAACAGACACTCAATCCCCATCTGTCAAGTGAGGAAATTCCCATTCAAGTGAGCCCTGACCACTCTATCTAGGTGACAGACCACTCACAGTCTATACTTCTGAACTAAGTGATTTGAATGGAATGAGAGAGCTGTGTTTCCAAGTGTCCATTTGGCTGCACACTCATCTCTCGGTAACTGTATCATTTCCTTTATCATTGAAGACATCACTTCTCTCATCTTCTTTCCCATACTACTTGCAATTCTAAGTCAATGATAACATCATGAAGAAAAGTTCTTAGTACTGAACGATACTTTCTAGGTGGTCAGTGGTGCCTACTCTTTCCCTCTGGACAAAACAGGCTAATGAATAGTTTAACTGGGAAAACAGAGTGAGGTCTTCACAAATACTTTCAGTTTTGCCTAAGTAGGAATGTTTCTAACTGAGGGCATTCTTTTATTGTGAACTCTTTCTAATTGGAAAATGATCTCACGAAAATGTTATCAAATTCAGGCTTTGCAGAGGCTTAGTTATTGTTTAGCTAAACATGAGCCAATAGCACTCGAACCCACAAATACTCCACACAAACCCACAAATAAGACTCATCAATCGAATGTATTTTGAGAGAGGTAAGAGTTTGCACTTCTTCATGACGGTGGAACCATGTTGGCCTGGCTGTATTACTTATGAGACACAAACTTAATAAGCACATGGAATCAAAGAGCTGTTTCAGAGACCAATCATTAAGAAAGGTAAAAGAATATTAGACCTTGTCACTTGAAGAATGCTTGAAGAACTGAAAAATGCAGAGAAGAGAGGCCTCAGAAAGAATAAATGTTAGTTGTTTGTACACAGCTAGAGGATTTGCATGCTAGAAGAGCTTAAACTCATTCTGTAGACTCCATAGGTCAATGTGGAAGGACAGTGATGATGATGATAGGGTTTAAGCATGATACATAAGAGATTGGAGTCTGAAAGTCTGGGACTGAATTCTGCTTGTGCCACTTATTAGCTGTCTACTGGTGGGGAAATTTCTTAAGCTCTCTCTACCTCAATTTTCTCATCTGTAAAATGGGGATGATAATTGTAATTTATAGGCTATGAGAATTAAATGAATAAATACATATAAAGTATTGCAATCATATCTTACACACATTGTGAGCATTGGCTATTTGATTACTCCAAAATATATGGTATAACCACTTCTCAGGATGCTCGATATAAAGTGTTTTTCAGAAACCATGACTCCCTGAAGATGCCACATGAAAAACAAGTTCTGTAATCAAATCGGTTGGTCCTCAGCCTTAAGATTCAACTTAGACAGTATAGAGAAAGAATGTAGTTGCTTTTGTTCAACCAATGATTCTACAACAGAATCGGCTTTTGCTGGAGAAATCCATTATGAAACACAGCATTACATGAAGAACCAGTGAATAGGAGCTGAATGATAGGATTGGCCAATCCATTGTGCTGGTGGGAGAGTGGCTACTTGTTGATGGGTTGATTAGATCTGGTTCTGGAAATGACTTCTGCTGACCAAGGGCCAAGTGTTTGAGGGGAGCCGGTAATGTCACCGTTTAACAACAATACTGACAGGGTGAAGAAAACATGTGCATCGCTTCCCCAAATTGCTCTGCCTTGAAACAGACAGATGTTTAGGAAGTGAGTGGTGGGAAAAAAAAATAAAACATTTTATTCACTTAACACTCATGGAAAAGACATTTGCTTATATCGGGCCTGGAGATAAACAAAGGAGACACAAAGATGACTGAGACACGGTTCCTCCCCGAGGATGGAGTGGTAGGAAAGAACGAGCTGAGTGTATGGAACTGCAATATGGTATGATCATTACCATAGTGGACTTCTAAAAATCAAAGTCTAAGAGAATAGGCAGGAGAGGGAACTAGTCTGACAGAAGGAAAGACGTTTCTGAAGGTGGTGGCTTCCTCCTAGATCTCCCCTGTAGGTGAAGAAGGGGTACACATAGGTGGAGACTGGCTTAGGGGTAGGGCACTCATTAGAGAACAGAGAGCTAGGGGGAGGCACCTGGGGGAAAGACATCAGAACAAATCCAAAATGAACTTATGCTCCAAAACAAGAAGATATCAAAAGTAACACCACATTCAGAGCTTACTGAGTTACAAGCTTAATAACCAAGGGGCCCTGAGGTTTCATATTTACTCCACTACTAGAAAAATCACTTTAATCAACTATGGCCTTTTTAAAATTCTTTTAATCTTGGCTTTCTTTGTAAAATGGGGAAAGGATGGAGTGGGTTTCTAAACCCCCTCCTCCTCTAAGATTCCTTGATTCCATGACAGCTTATAAACTGGGAGCAACAATGATTTACATTCCTATCACAGCCTGATACCAGCCAGCCCATTCTGTAACATTTGAAAAATCTTCATCTTCAGTCAACTACCTTTAATTATCCAATTATTAGTTCTGAGCTTTCCTGACCTCTTCATTTTCTTCCTTACCTTTAAAAAGGGGGAAGATTTGAACACAGAATTCCAAGTACAGCCTCCTCTAGGGGTGCAGAGAGCAACCATCCTCAACTCACTGGCAGGATGATTCTGTCTCCAGCTAATTCTGATGCTACGGAATACTGAAAACTCATGTGTTTCTTGTTACTTACTCGCAAATACATTACTTTGCATTTTTCCAAGTTGAATCCTGTTTCATTCTTTTCCACCCATATTTCTATAATCTCTTAATATCATTCATGTGTTCACTGCCTGCCCACACTGGGGTCTGCTTCTTCTAGCTTTGGACCAGCTGTAAGTTCCATTAATATTTTTAAAAAGAACACTGGGTTTAAGACTTTTCCCCATGTCTCTTTGCCTACTGCCTAGTCTTAATGATGCCACCAAGGTCCTAGATCGTCCTTGCCCTTCAGTCAGAAACAGCATTTTTCAAATGCATTTAAATGTTAGAATGTTCCTCTTCATCGAATAATTGCTTATTTCTTCTGAATTTTGACGTCTTGTAATTGGACACTATCATTAAATAATATTCAGTACCCTCATTTTACAGATGAAGAAACTGACTCAGAGAAGTTAGGTGTATACTAGGCAGGGCAGAGTATGAGTGAAACCAGCACTTAAGGTTCTCCTCTTCCAGACTGGGGGTGGAGAGGGTACATTCGAGAACTTCATTAACCTGGAGGTGGTGTAGGAAAGACAAGGAGGGAGGGTAAAGATGGAATAACGTTATAAATGTCCTTGCCCTGAATGTAGCTGACAATGGTGGTGATGATTTACTTTTCAAGTCCTAAGAGTCTCATTCATCCCAAGATGCATTCACCTTGCATGTACTATGCTCTCTTCCTCCTCATGAGCCTGTAGGAGACCTGCAGGGCCGGGGATTTATCCATCCTCAGTAGTTAAAGCCAGGTTCTAATGCAGAATAATGATCAGAATCCCTTTCCTATCTCCTTTCCCAGTTTGGTCTAATAGTGATTATATATATATATATGTATATATATATACACACATACACATATACACATATATATGTATATACACACACACACATATATACGCATGTATATATGTGTATGTGTACCTATATGTAATATTTAGTGCCAGATTCCTGGGTTTCTTCCCCATTATTCCTTAGTCTTCAAAATAATTATGTGATTTCTTTCAAACTTTTTCATGCCCCATATTGCCATATTGGAGTTTATTGTTTTCTGCCAATCTTTGTGCATTTGGAATTTCCAAATACCTACAATGATTTAAAGCTCCTCTTTCTTGGAACCATTTTTATAGCTTCCTAATTTACCAATCACTTGCCTCAATTATGCAAACAGTCTCAGTTTAGTTCATTATTTTCTGTTGCTTGGTCACTACTCATTGACTCATTTGGAAGAACAGCTTTTTTTTTTTTTTTTTTCCAGTGTCTACTCACATCATGACTATCAAATGAAAAATCTTTATTCTTTTTAGACTGTTATGCTAGCATTAAGTCATTCTGGTCTTTTTCTGCCAAGATTTCCCTCCAAGTCTTAACTGAGGTGGTTCTATATGACACCAAAACATCCAAGTGAAAAAGAAAAATTAAGTTGGATACTCAGATATTTCTCCACCAAGTCCAGATGTTTGGCAAGTGTGGCCAATACTTCGGGATAATCAATGATTCTCTCTATAGTCAACATGTTTATCTTAGTGTTTTAATGAATAAAGACACAGCTCAGCTATGTGTACTCTACAAAGGAGGGAAGTTTCTGGCAGACTCAAGCCCTCTGTGTGAAGAACCTGTAACTCACTAGTCTGACCAAGGTTGGGGTGAAGTCACTGGTCCTGAGTAGTTGGGATGCTACCATGAAGAATTGGGGATTAGGGAGTGAGCATCTATCCTGGCATAAATAAATCCAGATGCAAAAAATTCAAAGGAGGAAAATTCAGGAACTTGAATCTTCCTTGGCAGTGGAATTGTGGTAAAAGTTTCAAAATATCCCCACTATCCCATTCTCTCAATTTGCATAATTTGCCTGACTTGTCTCTTAATATAATTAAATGAAAAACACATATTTTGTATTTAGATGCTAATGGTCATTCTGAATGATTTGAAAACACTGTACACATGGTATCTTTTACGTCTTCTTCATATTCCAGTGAAAAGAGTCTTATTACCTTAATTTATAAACGACTGGACTAAAGCTTAGACAATTTTATATAAAATACAGAAAACATTTTGAGTAGATCTGAGTTGAGGTTTCTAGATTGGAGAGACTTACCGAAAATCCTTTTAAAGAAAACCCCCATTAAGTGCTCAAACTTGCTTCCCAGCTAACACATTTGCTAAGCAGTTTTTCAGGCCATTCTAGAGACAGGGAAGGGGCAGCCATCATCATCATCATCCCTTAATTCTGTGTAAGACTAATTTTAACTAAATTTAAATACATTTACATACTCTGTGGTTTCCATTGGCTACACCCTGACTTCCCACTTGACCCCACAGAACAAGTCAGGCTGTCTTTTTAAATCAGTGGCATTTAAAATAATTTGTCAATTCCTTTATTCCTCATGACTCACATTTTCTCAAATTTCAGCCATGACTTCTCCAACCATCTCTGTCCCTCTTATCATAGAACTGGCTTTCTTCCTCAAGTGTGTTCTATCTTGTTTCTCTTAAAGCACTAAACACAAAGAGGGCTGTGTCTCCCTGAGCCCCCTCCCCTGCACCTCTGACTCTGCAGTGGATTCTGTCCAGTCACTATCAAGGTGAGAAGGACTGCATGAGTCAGATGGGATGGCTTCACCCGAGTCTCTGTTCCACCTTGGAGTTCATCAGGGTTTCCGACAACGAACAGAAATTTGAGTCATGTCTCCTTCCGGCACAGTTAACTGCTCTTTACAGCAGTAGCCACAACCACCCACCTTCTCCTGGCCAGGCTCCAGGACAAGGTGAGGGCTCTGAAACTTTTATACAGCACTAAACAGGTCAGGGACTCTGACAGCTACCCAAGACCACCTAACGATGGAAAGTTTGACCTGGCAGGCAGTTAATCAGCAGCAGTGATCCTGGCGCTCAGGGTAGAGTTGAGGAGCAAATTTACATCTCCCTCTTTGTGCCTGGGGATTGCCTCCTTTCTCACCTGTGCTGTGCTGAGGCTCCCACACATCTGTAGTCTCTTTATAGCTTCTGGCAGCCATGCTCGAGGCTCCCATGGTGACGCCCCAGGTAAGAACTACTGCATTTGCCGCCCACATTTTAGCCTCCCTCCAGATACAGCATCACATTGCCTGGTCCAGAATTTAAATTCCTTTGAATTGTGGTTTGTACCACTGGCACCTTGAGCTCATTAAGGAGGGGAGAGAGAGAGAGAGAGAGAGAGAGAGAGGATTTCTGCCTTGTACTGCAACTATAAAAACCTTTAACCTAATTTCCCAGCTGAGCCAATTTCAAATTAACTGGCTTCATGTCAGGGACATCAACATCTGGATGACACTCTAACTGATCCTGTGATAAATCAGCTGCTGTGAGCAAAAGGTCACTCTAATTCCAGATTCTCTGCCTGGGAAACACTGAGGCAATAAATAAAATTACCACACAAATTCTATAAAAGCCACCGGGGGTTACTGTGGGAGAGAGAGGTGAGCAGGGTAATCTTAGGCAGCACCATTGGCGACTCCCATGAGTTTGCCATTTTCTTGAATGAGTTGATAAGGGTGCAAACTGGAAGTGAATGCTCTTGGCCTGTGGCCCCCTCACAGCAGAATTCGGCATGTCATTGCATTCTCAAACAGATGCAGTAGGTAATGTTGATAATGATTTGATAAGGGAGGTGGTAGGAAGAGAGTTTTTACATCACAGAGTATCTGAAAATGCTTCATAAAATACTGTTCCCAAACATTGCTGTCAATTCCCCAAAGTTCCCCTCTGTGTACTCGCCACTTCCTCTTTCCTCTCTCTCCAGCTGAATTCTTCAGGGTCAGACACGATATTTTTTTTTTTTTTGCTCTGTGACTCCCACTCTTGGCTCTCCACTGAAGCTCCAACCCTAACCTAGAATATCTCAAGGTTTCTCTCCATCCTTCTTCTTATATCAACATTGTCATACCTTCTCAGTCTTCAGCTGGAAATTCTGTCTGTCCCCAAGGGTCTACTCAGCAAGCTAAGGACTCTTATTAGACTCCATTTGTCTTAGTTGGGAGGGAGGGAGGTGAGGAGGTGTGGGATTTTTTACTAGCAAAACATTTTCCTAGATACAGGCAATATTTCCCTGAAACATTTAAGATTGTATCTTGTACATAGTACATGTGCCAACAATGGTAACTTCTTGCATTACTGTTAAGTAATATTATTTGAGAAAGAAAAACAAGTCAGCTACTCATCCACCTCTCTGGATTTGAATTTATATCAATTGACACTGTTGGTTTTCAATTTTAAGAACTTCAGTCATTTGTGTTTCCCAAGCTGTGGCATTAATAATAATAACCTAGTGAAGTCCTCTCAAAGGATTGTGGGAGATTCTAATTTTCTTTATATCCACTTGGAAACTTGGAATATGTATTTTAACAAACGCTGCAGATGATTCAGATGCAGGTGGTCTGTGGATCACCGTCAAGATATACTGTCTCAGGTCTTCTAAGTCTTTTATTCCTTCTTTTCATGCCTACTGCCAGATACATTTTTGAAGCCCAATTATGATCATTTCCAATCCCATGTGTTCTTCACTCAAACTCTACCATACCATGGCCACCCTTGCTTAAGTCTCGGTGAAATTATCCCAAATCACACCTAACCACTCTCCCTGTTTCTGCACTTAATTCCCTATAGTGAATACTGAAAACAGTAGCTTCAGATGCCAGAGATATCTACTGGCAATCAAATCTAGCTATCTCTCCTCTGCTCAACCCCTTCCAGTGGTTTTCTATTTCATTCAGTGAAAAAATCCTTAAAATTCTCTCTAAGGCCCCTGTAATATGGCTCCAGCATCAATCTCCCTTTTTTACTCTGTTCCAGCAACAAAGGTCATGCCAGGGACACTGTGATTTCTTTTCTGTTCTCTCTTTCTCCTTAAACAGCGAGAGCAGGCTTTGCTAACAAAACTGAGATTCTTGGATGTGGAGTATCTTGTGGGTACCTGAGAAAATCAAAGGAAGGTGTGTATGTAATCAAAGTCTCAGTTACAGGACACGGACAGCTCTGCTGAGTTTCTCCACTGCCCCTGCTAGACTGTAAGAGTCTAAAACTGTTACCCACATCCAAGCCTCTTGTCCACCATCACTCTCTTCTCAGTTTATGTGAAGCAGAAGAGTTCCCTAAATGTTTGCCAGGAAATTGAAAATCTTTTTGCTATATAAAGAGTGTCCTGTTTGGTCCATCCTTGATATATGCACATTCTACTATGTGTGGGCCAGTTATTTGTGTCCCGTGTTCAGGACCCTAGTTTTTGGTTTCATGCCATTGGACTCATTAGACCCCAGAAGTCAAAGTAAGAGAGTGTGACTGGATTAGCACATTTCCATTCCAACTGAGAAAGAGGAAATGCAGTTAGAAACATTTCCTTTTGGTAACTCGGTAGGAGCCTCACGCCTTTCATTGAATTACTGAAAGTCACCCTTAAATAGGACCTTAAATGATAACCATGTTGATTTTGCTACTGACACATTTTGACCAGCCTCTGCTCTTACATCCCTTCTTTTTAAAGTAGCCCTTTGGCAGCTTGAATTATTTTTTTAAATACATCTTATTTAAACCAAAACCTCCATCTTGTAACTCATAGTTCTAGTAGTATGATGTAGAATTATTCATTTCTTAGACCAAACAATATTCCCTTTGTATAGGTGCCAGCTCATACCAAGCACTCAATGCCTTTTACTTTTCACATGGTGGTCTCCACACATAATCATGAAAGAGAGCCATCTATTCCTCTCTGGGAAAGTGAACCGTAATGTAATCTATTTTTCATAGGTGCCTTTCCTGATTTCACTCTGAATTCTACCATTTGGAGAATGTGTAACGCGATTCAAAGAATAATGACCTTGACACCAAGATGGCATCCCTTTTCCTCTATGCGATGAGAACATCCCTCTGTCTGGAGTAAAGGCTAGATAGGTGCTTTGTTGAAGCTGTGTTTTGGGTCTCCGGGATAACTTTAAGAGACCCCTTACTAACCAGAGAGATGTGACATTGACTACGGGAATGTAAGAATCAGCTTGTAAGATTTCCTTCCTCGACTGTTCAACTTCTGCCTCTGGATTTCACTGACTTTGTTTCCGGTGATAGACACCAACCTCTTGACTGAGTGTTCTTCACCATCTGGTATCAGATGGACAAAGACTACAGTGCTGTTAGGTTTCAGTAAATTCTGCTGTTATCTGTTCCCTTGAAACCTTTACTCCTGGCTGATATTGAGTAGTAGGTCTAGAAATATTTGTGGGGCTGAAGTTATAAGGGGCAGGAGAAAATCACTGTTCTCTACAGCAGTTCCTTATCACATAGGTATTCTGTATATCATCAGATTTACGTAGCCCAGACTCTCTGCTGCTGTGTTCAGTGTTCTTAAGGAAATTTTTGTCTGATTCTATAAGCTACTTCTCTGTAGAATGCAAGAATAACATTTCTTGGGGGCACAGAGAGAGAGTGTCCTAATCTCCTTTTGAGTAATTGGTTTGTTCTTATCTATTGTGATTTCTGTAATTGATATTCTCTCTCTCTCTCTCATAGGAATCTTAGGGATATATTTTCAGTACACTTGCAGGAATAGACAGTATCTTATGGCCTTCAAGTTCTATATCCATCATTTTCTATATTAATCATTAATAATCTTAGTTGTTCCACACCTATTTTTCTTTTTGATTAATTTTTTTCGCTTTAAAATATTTTGTATTTGACATACCATTAGCATAGTTGGTTTTTCTTTTCATAGAAAACCTTTATTTGTTTCTTCAAAAAGCATTATCTAATTAAAAACAAACATGAATTAATGTATCCTATCAAGGAATTATAGTATTCACCATTCATAGAGATCAAGTTATAATTATGACATTATCAAAAAAAGAAAAACTTTAAAAAACTCATAACTGTTTCATTGTTTGTAATTTTGAGAAGTGAGATTTGCTCGTGGTACATTCGTTGTCTTTTATTTTATTTTTAATTTTATTGAAGGAACATTGCATCATACATTTACATAGGTTTAAGGTGTGAGTTGGAAATCGACATCTGGATGTGATATATTAAGTTTACCATTAAATAAGTCCAAGTTGATTACATAAATGGAATTAAAAATATATCCATGCACTACACGTCTTTGTGTAATCTTCCTAAAATCCTTTTTAATAGGACAGTTTAAATAAATAATAAACCTTTACTTGAATAGGTGTTCCCACTGCTCATCATGGCACCAGTCACTATCTGCAGAGAATCCAGAAAATTCAAGGACCTAGAAACCCAGGACTTCCCTTAGTGAGGGAACAAAGAAACAAGACCAAAGTCATCGCGCAGACGGTAGCTAACAAGTGACACTAATGCCCAGAAACCCACCCAGAAATCTGAGAAATGTGGGTAGACTTCCCAAGTATACAGCTTCTTAAGGCAAAGTGAGCAGCCAGTAAGACAAACCCCACCCTTGTCTGGGTGTTTTCCTTCTGCAGATGTAGCTAGATGTCAGCCAGTCCCAACTGGCACAGCTGTCCCCAGCTGGGGACTTTAGTACCCCATAAGCTAGCAGCTGGGGAGAGAGGCACTGTAGCTTGACCAATTCTGCTCAGAAATGTCTTTAAACACCTCTTTGGCAGGGGGAGGTCTCCAGACACCTTGGGCTCATTCATTCATTCATTGACTCCCCACTATGAGTCAGGCATTGTTAACAGAACATCTAAGGCATACAAACATGGGTGAGGCAAAGGTCAACAAAATATGCCTGGTATAGAAAGACCTCTACTAGAAGGTAAAAAACGTTAAGTTCCAAAAAGATGTTAGAGGAACTGAAAGAAAGTAGGGCACCATTTAGTTCAAATATCAGAGATTTCAGAGTTTGAGCTGCATCCTGGAGTGGGCAAAACCCGAACATTGCAGTCAGAGGGAACTGTTAGAGCAAATATACAGACATGTTTGGGTGTAGGGAGTATTTGGAGAAAAGTAATTAGGTCTGCAGGACTGAGGGAAAGTTGGGTGAAGATCAGAGGTGGTGGGAGAGGAGGCTGAACTAGCACTGGCAGAGGGATCACTCTCTATAGGAATTAGCTCCATAACAATGGCTAAGCACTAGAGATGGAAAATCTAACAAGGAAATTACCTAATACTCTAAGCAAGAGGTAACACCAAGGAAAACAAATGCTAGACGTATTTCAGAGGTAATATGGACAAAGGCACTATCAAAAAGACATGTTTTCAGTCTCTGTGCTACCTCCTGCCCATGACTTCCACCCCTAGGTATACATTCACACAAACTCAAATATAATTCCCATTGCTTGTGATTATCAATGAAACTAGTTGCTTCCAAGTTGCCAAACTTTCTTAGAGACAATTGGTATACCCAAAGTAAACTGGAAAATCAAGGCAATTAAAGCAATATGTTGTAAAAGAAAATCTAAAGAATTCAGATAATTATTACTTTTTCATTTAACAGTTAATGAATTCAACTCTTCTCTACAGACAAAGACTGAGTGCTTAACATCAGGCCCTCCACCATCCCTGACCCAGATGGAACAAGCAGCTCTGAGATGAATGTGACTTTGGGCAGCCTCCACTGACCTTGGAATAGCACTGATTCCTTTTATTCACAAGAGTTAATAGCCAAGCGGATTCCTCTCTTGATGCCATCACTTTCATACTGGAATTCTGGGTGTAGTTGGAGTTTCAGATCCTGAGAAAAGCACTTTTAATCTCTAAGTGGTATCCCAAAGCAGCCCAGATTTCCTCACAACAAAGGCTGACCTTGATTCCCAAGCTTTAGCTGGTCGTGCCACAGCCTCATTTCCTGCCATGTTTCCACCCTAGCCCTCCATCACGCAGAAGAACTTGCAGTACCCCAAGCCTGCACTGTTTCTCAGGTCCTTGTGATCGCACGCCTTATTTGATGTGCCTGGAGGGCCTTTTCCTACTTTGCTGAGTCATTGTTCTTCAAGTTCAGCTCACCTGTTGCTTCCTTGAGAAGTCTTCTTTGACCTCCAGTCTCACTTAGATGGCCGTCCTCTGTGATCCCAAGTCACCTGTGCTTTCTCATCAGCATTTTATCCATTTATTTCTTAAATTAATATTATTGAATGATTACAAGATATAAGAAATATACTGGGTTCTGCATACATCAAAAGTAACGAGAGACAAGGATTCTGTCAGTGTGTGTGCATGTGTGTATGTGTATGACAACCTATTAAAAAATGGTGATGAGACTCAAGATATGGCCAAAGAGTGAGCTGTGCTCTAAAAGTTGGCTTTCCTGATTCTCTTGCTGTGCTGCTGTGTTGCTGGCTTGCAGGCTAGGAATTAGTTCAGTGTCTCTTATTAGGAGCTTATAATAAATATTGAAAGAATAGATAGAAGTTGACTACAAATGAGGAAGACTCGGGTTATTTTAGGGTTTAGTAACTCTAGATACAAGTTATTGGAATTACTGTGAGGTGAGCAGATGTTTTCATCTGACTTAATATAAGATCAGAGTCATTTGGGATCAGAAGAGACCTTAATGGGAAGTGACTAGCCATTGTCATTTTCCAGGGACAGTTCCAGTTGACACTTGTTGCTATGACATCTTTTCTGGGATAGAATTCATTCCAGATTTTTCTTTCTTCAATGACATATTATTTTGTTAAAGTAAATTCAGGTAGGTTTGGTAGAATTCCACATTTTATTTATGAGAAACATGATTAATAAATAGAGTTCTCATTTTAACACATGGCAAACTCTAAAGATGACCCAAGTAGATGACCTGAACCCCTTTTCTTGAACCTTCCTGGTACAATGTAAATATCTTTCCTAGGATAGCAAGCAAGGTGTTTGTTGATAAATCTACATGTTCTCTGCCATGACTGAAGAGATATGCAATATCACTAGAAAATGATAGTCATCCAGAGTCAAGTCAGTAAAAACATTCGCTAGCAACATCTGAAATATGTGTAAGAAATATAATACAAATAGTCGTCTTAGGGTACAGAGAGAGCAGCCTGAGTTCTCTTACTATAGTGCTTTTTGCTATTTATTGTATGGTATCAGTTTACAACTATTTTATTGTTTGGCAATAATTTTCTATCTTGCAGTAAATCATTTAGTAGCCATTAGTTAAAAAAAAATGGAAGTACAAGTTTAATGAAATATTAGGAACTGAATTTGTGTCTCAATAAATTTGATGAGGAACATAGAATTTACAAAATAATCTATAAACATTTACTCTCCATCATGAGAGCTAGCGACCCACAAGACTCAGAAAACACAAATACGCTAAAGAAGCATCACATCTACCTGAAGAGTGTTGTTATTTAAAAACAAAACTGTACCCAAAGATGAAGTTTTCGTGTACAGTTTTGTTTTATTTTTATTAGTGTTTCATTAGTTTATAATGCTATGTTAGTTTCAGAAAAATAGATTCAATGTGTATATCACACGGAAACCGCCATCACCAGTTTTAGGGCCAATCTCCACAATTATTCTAACTCCTTCAAACCTAGGTTTCCTGCCTTGTTCCCCATTAACCTCCCTCTGGTAACTATACCATTCCATTTGAGAGTCTCAGTTAATTTTCTTGTGTTTTGTTAGTTCATCTGTTTTGTTTGTTCATATTCCCACATGAGTTAAACCATCCAGGATATTTTTTCTTACTGGTTAATTTTGCTGAGCATAATCAACTCAAGTTCCAAACACATTGTTAGAAAACGCAAGATTCCACTTTTTTAAACAGATGAATAGAAATCCATTGAGTATATACAGCACATTTTCTTTTTCTAGTCATCTGTCGACAGGCATTTCGGCTAATTCCAAATCTTGGCTTTGTGAATTATGCTTCTGTGAACAGAGTTTTCCATAGAGGTTAATTACATTTCCACTGATGGTGTAAGAGAGTTCCATTTTCTTGATGCCCTCACCAACACTTTCTGCCTCTAGTCCTTTTGATATAGGCTGTCTCACAGGTGTGAGGTGATACGAGCTATCACCTGTGTTTTGATTTTCTTCCTATAATGATTTAGTGATTAGTGATTTTTTTTTTTCATGTATCTGTTGGCCATCTATGTATCTTCTCTGGAGAAGTGTCTATTCTGATCTTCTACTCATTTTTTAGTTAAGCTATTTTTATTTTTCTGTTGAAGTGTATGAGTTCTCCATCTATTTTGGAGATCAACCTCTTGTTCAACATGCTTTACAAATATCTTCCTCAAGCAGTGGGCTGTCTTCTAGTTTTTGTGGTGGTTTCTCTCCTTGTACTGAAGTTTTTTATTTGATATAGCCTGATTTTTATTTTGGCTTTTGTCTCCTTTGCCATTGGTATTTATTCCTCAAAGACTTCTCTCACGATACAGCCATGGAGCATATTGCCTGTGTCTTCTTCTGTGTACTCTGTGGTTTCAGGCCTTACGTTCAAATCTTTAATCCATTTTTAATGCATTTTTAAAGCATTAAAAAGTGATCTTATTTCATTTTTTTGCAGGTGACTGTCCAATTTTCTCAACATAATTTCTTGAAGAGACTCTCCTTTCTCCATTGTTTGCCCTTGGCTCCCTTGTAATAGATGAACTGTCCATAGTGGTGTGGTTTTATTTCTAGGCTCTCAATTTTATACCATGTGTCTGTGCCTCTCTTTTATTTCAATACCATATTGCTTTGATGACAATTGTCTGTAGAACAAGTTGAAAGCCAGAAGCATGTTTCCTCCAATTTTTGTCTTTTTCCTAAGAATATCTTTGGCTAGTTAATCTATACTGTGGTTCCATATAAATTTTAGTATTGTTTGTTCTATTTCCTTGAAATATGTCATTGGAATTTTGATAGTGATTACAATGAATCTGTATATTTCTTTTGATAAGAGGGCCGTTTAACTATATTAACATTCCAATCCATGAACATAGAATATTCTGCCATTTCTTCGTGTCTTCTACTCCTTTTAACAATGTCTCATAGATTTCACTGTATAGGTCTTTCAGCTCCTTTGTTAAGTTTATTTCCACGTATGTTATCCTACATTTGCAAGTGGGATTGCTTTATAATTTCTCTCTCTTCTACTTCATTATTTACATATAGAAATGTCATAGATTTTTGTGTTTTGATTTGGTATCCTGACACTTTACTGTATTCATTGATTGTTTCTAGTCGTTTTTTAGTGGAGCTGTTAGGGCTTTCTAAGTATAATTATCTGTGGTCTGGAAATAGTTATACTTTTAAATATTTTCCAATCTGGGTTCCTTTAATATCTTTTTCTTGCATGATTGTTCTGGCCATATTTAGTTTTAGAAAGTGTAACTATCTAGCACTCTGTGAAACCTGAATTTTCCCTTATATCGAATCATTCTCCTAAATTAACATCATTACAGGAAAGACAAATACCTACGTGTGGAATCTAAAAAGGTGAGCTTATAAAAATAGAGGTATATTGGTGGTTGCCAGGGGTTGGAGAGTGGGGGAAATGAGGTATTTCTCAACTGGTACAAACTGCTGTTATAAAATAAATAGTCTCGAGATCTAATTGCAACATGTTGACTAGTTAATAATATTTACTTTTACTTGGAAGCTACGAGGAGAGTAAGTCTTAAATATTCTCAACACACACACACGGTAAATATGTGTTTATAGATGTGTTGAATACTCTGATTATACTCTTTCATAATGTATGTGTACATCAAATTATCACAGTATACATCTTAAACTTGCACAATCTTATCTGTCAATTGCATCTCTTTAAGTAAAGCTGAAAAAATTTAATGTCACTCACATCTGTTTCTGAATCTTTTTGTACATGCAAAAAAAATAAAGTGATAACTTATCAAAAACAAGATGGGCTCAGAAATGTGACTACTGATTCTGACATTTTTTTCCCACCTCTTTGTTTATTATAGGAACTATATTCAAACCCAGGTTACTTTGTAGGAATCATTTTTTGAGTCATTTGTCTACCTTGTGAGTGTTGATTGAGACAAATGTAGATATTCTATATGTGCAACTAAACCAGGCATAAATCATGAGACTAAAGCAGTCAAGTCCATCACAAACATATATGTGTAGGATTTCCATTGTTTCCTTAGAGATTTTTCATATTAAATATGACTACTAGACATTCAGATCAATAAGGGTACTGTGACATTGTGATTTAGAGTAAGAAATACAGATTTGATTTTTGTCTTCAATCCTGCCACAGAGCTCCTAAAAACTTCAGGAATTGCCTGTAAAGAGAGCAATAAAGTTGTCTTTTGCTATGTTAATCACATGACTTTTGGAAAGCACCTAAGGATGGACTGGTCATCAGAGGAGCCACCATTGTGATATGAGGGTTCAAACTTTCTATCCCATAACGCCACAACCTCTGGGGAAGATAAAGGGTCTAGAGCTGAGTTTAATCACCTTGATTAATGATTGAATCATGTATATATAATAACGTCTCCATAAAACCCTAAAAGAATGGGGTTCAGAGAGTTTCCCAATTGATGAACACATGGAGAATTGAGGAGAGTGGTATGTTCAGAGAAGGTGTAGAAACTGCTTGCCCTTTCCCCATGCATCACTTGCCTCTGACAGTTCCTGAGTTATTATTTTTATAATAAACCAATAAGTAAAATGTTTCCCTGAGAAGGTGAGCAGATACAGAAAATTAATTGAACCCAAGAAGGAGGTACCTTATCTATATCAGGTAGGTAAGCACACAGGTGATAACCTGCATTTGCAACTGTCCTCTGAATTGGGGCAGAGGTATGATGGAATAGTATTCTAAGACTGAGTCCTTAACCAGTTAAGATCTCCAGGTAGATAGGGTCAGAATTAAGTATTTGGTTGGGGGGAAAACCTTAACACATTTGAATTAGTACCAGAATTGTAAGTCCTAATTATGTCAAAAATACCTTAACTATTATGGAGATACTATTGACAATTCATAAATGTAGTAACTTTTAGATAAGTAATAAATATAATAATAAATTCTAATACTTTATAATAATACTTCATTTTGGAGAGCTCTACTACAGGTAACTGCTAATTTCCTGGTTTTGAGACCCAGGTCCACCAAAAGTGAGAGTATAATCTTAGGTAAAGTCACTGCTTTTTCATTATGTTTCCTCAGCTGTAACATACGTATAATAATAAGCAGGTCATTTGTTGTTCTTGCTCTTGCAGTTATTGCTGTTGTTTCATAATTATTCATGCATTTACTGAAAGGTCTGCATCAAGTCCCACAGATATCTGGATGATGATTAAAGGTCCTGTAAGTCAAAACCTATGAAGAAATGACTACAATGTGTGCTGGTTGTGTGAGAGGAGGACCAGTCATATGTTTGCTTTTCATATTCTGTATAAGCTTGGGTTAAGCAGTTGAAGTGGAAAGTTCTGGACTCTAAGAATGTTATAGAACTAGTTACTGTTCTTTGCTCAGCCAACTAACTTAAATTTGCTCATTCAATAAAATGGAAAGACCTGCTTAGCAGGATGATTGGGATGGGATTGCATCAGACCTTAGTTTTAAAGAGATCAACATGATGCCTAGGAAATCTAGAGACAGACTTTAAACCCATTTGAACCTATAAAACCCACTCGTCTTCCTCCTAGAATGAACGAGTGTGGTTACTTCTGACAATGTCAGGCTCTTTGACAGCAATAGCTGAGAGAGCCAAGGGTCTAATGCATGAATGGCTCATGGTGGAGGCCATTCCAGGCAGATTTCTCCACTCATCACAGTGTCATGGGTTAAAGGAAAGAAAATATTGATGTTTTATTCAATTACTCCTATAGGTCAGATCATGTATCACCACTGTGATCTAAACAATGAGCCGGTGCAGGAGGAATGCACAGCTGAGACTGATGAGATAAGCCTTCTCCAGCCCTGACTCCTCTAAGACCCAGTAAATTGCTTCCTTTATTTAATTACAAATTAATTGAAAACACTCCCATGCTTATAAAACAATACTGGTCTCTGATTTGTTGATAATAGTCTAATCCGCCTGTAATAGTCCCATAGACACCATCGTATGATTATGTCATCAATTTTACACTTTCAGGGTCTGGAAAAACATGGCTGCCTGAAGTTCAGGAAAAGGATAAACAGAGGGCTGCGCTTTAGGAAGGACAATTTAGTGGTAAGTTTGGTGTCAGCTGGATCTGGGTCCATTCCTGTTATGCCTGTCATTTGCCAGGAGGAATTTTGGCGCCTACAAAGATTAATGCATACTTGAAAATGTCTAATATGTGCTTGTCATATATTGACAAGTGCAGGATTCCTTAATGCTAGGTGCCTTCTTTTTACCCTCTGTCTTCCTCTATACATTAGGGAAACTCACGCTTTGATGTCAGTTAGTTCAGAAGGTCATAACAGTCCCTGGAGTTCAGAAGTTATAAAGATAGTCTCTTTCACACCCAGACCCCTTTATCAATCTGGTCTTCTATACCCACTGGAGTAATTTGCAAATTATGGTTCCTCCTTCCAGTGTGCTATACACTTGTTTGTGCTTGATCCCCAAACTGTCTCACTTGTCCAGAATAAGAAAGATTGATCCCAAAGCGTGAGGTCAGCACCCACACTGATGACTATCAGGACTCATGCACTGAGAGACTGCTCATTCCTGGGAAAGGCAGATGGAGAAATGTTATTGCAACTAAGGACGGGTATACACAATAGAAAGTGTAAAGGCATCCTAAAGCATAAAACTCACTATCAAAGAGCAAGTAAGAATGAGTTGGTGTTGAAACTCAGAAGAATCTGAAGAATTTGAAGGTAAGATACATAGTTTCTACTAACACCAGTCATATTTCTATCATAATTGTCAGAATAATAGAGGTTTTTCCAAGACTTTATGTACTTTTATAGAAAGTGATGCTGTATCACTATTTCAGTGGTTAAAACTTTGCCAATAGGACTGGTGAAAATCAGACACTGGCCTGACCTACATTAAGAGAGAGGATGCAGTGGTCTCTTATGGTTTTCATCTTCAAGAAGAAAAAGGGGAATAGGACATGGATAAGCCCATAAAGCAATAGGTAAATTTCTCTGAGTGGTCTCAAGAGTTCAGGTTTCCCAGACCTTTGACTAGTCTCTTAACAACCCACACTTGCCCAACCTCCAAAACAAGTCTGTAGAGAGCAAGCAAACTACTTTTCCAAGGTAGAATCGCAATCCTCATTATGTGTTCATTACTGTAGGAGTTATTTTTGAGACTTTCAACAAGAAACTGAAAACAAGGGTTCATAGATATATGAAAAGTATATTTACATATGGTCAGGAACATTAGAAATACTTTTAACTTTTATTATTTCTTTTGTTTACATTACTACCTGATTTCTAGAATATTGATTTCTTGTGCCCTCCTCTTCTGCAGCACATGGCTAAAACCTTTTCACCATCATTTTCACATGAAAGCTCTGACTCTCCTCCAGGCATGAGAGCTGATTAGGGGCCATATTCATCTTTGAATTTATTTCCCCCAGTGACTGTCTGACCCATAGTTGAAAATCAATAACTATTTGCTGTATGAAACAACTAGACAGAGCAAAAAAGAGAAACATAAGACAAGAAACAAAAGACTTGAAAATTCTTTCAATCATAAAAATGTTTGCTTCAAATGTAATCAGAAAAAAAAGGAGATGTTGAATTAGGATAAGAAAAGATGTAATATTTTGGAATCCTAAAGTTGGTAGGTCAGCATCCCCTCATACAACTGTTTAAGCTACACACAGACATTGTTGTAGTCAGAGCCATAACAGCTGCCAGCAGAGTGAAAACAGGACCTTTACCAAGGTGGAGATAAAGTTCGGTTCCCAGTTTCGAAGTATGTTAAGGCCAGGCCTACCACCCTGACTGAGTGAGACTTTCCTAGTTTGAATTAGATCATTAAATTGGCAGAGCCACAATAAGATAACCCAGCTGTCTGATATCTTTAATTTTTGCTAAAACGAGAAAAAAAAAAAAAAAAGCCTGACAATTCTTTTTTCTTGCTGATAATTTTGAATTTTTAGTGTTTAGAAATCGATATAAGGATGTACTTCAAAGTTTCACTTTAACAGACCAAAAATAATTGCTTTATAATAGTTAGAATATGTTCAGTCACAAGTATCTTTATATCTGTAGATGGTTCAAGGAAATACATTCACTCATTAAATGGAAGCTCAAAATAGGACAGATTTCAGAATTAGTTTATCCCATGACTCATGTCATCAAGGGTTCTTGTTTTTAAAAAATAATATAATAATTTTATTAGTATTTATTTTGCTTACAAAGACATACTCATTCTAGATAGTAGAATCACTTCTCAGTCTATACATCACACCCACCACCAGAGTCCAGTGGTCTTTACCACCACCTGTTCCCTCTCTCCTTCCCTCCCGCCTCCCACCCCAGGACAGCCATCATCTTGTGACTTGTGGTTTTTTGCTGGGGTTTGCCTGTTTATTCACTTCATTTTATTATATTCAACATATGAGTGAAATCATTCTGTATTTCTCTTTTTCTTTCTGCCTTATTTTGCTTACCATGATCCCCACCAGTTCCATCCAAATTATTGCAAAGGATGCAATTGATTTCGGTAGCATTGCGTAGAATTCCATTGAGCATATCGACCACAACTTCTTTATCCAGTCATCTTGTTGATGGACATTTAGGATGTTTCCCTGTCTTGACAGTTGTGAACTGTGCTGCTGTGAACATAGGGATGTAGATATTTTCCCTGATTAGAGGTATTGTATTCTCTGTGTATATGCCTAGGAATGGAATTGCTAGATGAAATGATAGTTCCATCTTTTTTTTTTTGAGATATTTCCACACTTTTTTCCCCAAAAGGTTTTTACTAATTTACATTCCCACCAGCAGTGAAGGAGGGTTCCTTTTTCTCCATACTCCTTCCAACACTGGTATTTCCAGACTTTTGGATACAGGCCATCTTGATGGCGTGAGGTGGTATCTCTTTGTGGCTTTTATTGGCATTTCTCTGGTAATGAGAGATATAGAACTCTTTTTCATGTCTCCATAGGTCATCTGTGTGTCTTCTTTGGATAGGTGTCTCTTCAGTTCTTCAGTTCATTTTTTGAGTAAGTTATTTACTTTTTTATTAACATGTATGAGTTCTCTATATTTTGGAGATTAAGCTCTTATCTGATGTAGTATGAATATTTTCTCAAATTTAATTGTCTCTTTGTTTTAGTGGCAGTTTCTTTAGCTGTGCAGAAGCTTTTAAGTTTGATATGGTTTCAATTATTTAGTTTTACTTTGGTTTGTTTTGCTGTTTACTATTTTTTCACCAAAGATTCCTTTGAGGTTGAGGTCAGAGTGTATTTTGCCTTCATTTTATTCTAAGCATTTTATGGTTTGGTGTCTATGTCCAGGTCTTTGATTCATTTTGAATTAACTTTTATGTATGGTGCTAATGAAAAATCTAGTTTCTTTTCTTTCTTTTTTTTTTTTTTTGGTTTTTGTTTTTGACAGATGTCTGTCCAGTTTCCCAATACCATTTATTGAATAGACTTTCCTTCTTCCATTATATACTCTTGGCTCCTTTGTCAAAGATTAACTATTCATAAAGGTGTGACTTTATTTCTGGGCTCTCAATTTGATTCCATGGCTTTGTGTGTCTGGTATTGTTCCAATACCATATGGTTTTGATGATGACTCCTTTGTCGTATAGTTTGAAGTCAGGAAGTGTGATTCTTCCTCTCACATTTTTTTTTTTTTCTTCTTCAGGATAGCTTTTACTTTTTGAGTTCTTTTGTGATCTAAACAAATTTCAGTATTGTATGCTCAAATTCCTTAAAAAATGTCTCTGGGATTTTGGTAAGAATTGCATTAAATCTATATATTGCTTTGGGTAGAACTTCCATTTTAGTTAATTTAATTCTTCTCATCCATGAATCTTGAATATTCTTCATTCTCTGTGTATCTTCTTCTATTTATTTTGTTTTATATTTTCATTGTAGAGGAATTTCACCTCCTTTGTTAAGTTTACTCCCAGGTATTAGATCTTTTTGGTGATATTGAGAATGGGATTTCTTTCTTAATTTCTTTTCCTTTACTCCATCATTTGTTCATTGATTTTTTAATGCTGATTTTTATATCCTGCCACTTTGCTCTACCCAGTTATTGTCTCCAGCAGTTTTTGGTGAAGTCTTTAGGATTTTCCAGGTATAATGTCATGTCATCTGCAATTATAGTTTTCTTTTTCATTTTGCATTCCTTTAATATGTTTTTCTTCCCAATAATCAATAAGCTCTGGCCAACACTTACAGGACTATGTTGCCTAGTAGTGAAGAGAAAGGGCAGACTTGTCTTGTTTCAGATCTTAGATGAAATGCTTTTACCACCATTGAGTATTATGCTGGTTATTGTTTTATTGTATAAATCTTTTATTATGTTGAAATATGATCTTTCTATTCCTAGTTTGGCAAGCTTTTTTTTTTATCATGAATGGGTGTTGAATCTTGTCAGATGCTTTTTCTGAAAATGTATGATGATATGATTATGGTTTTACTCTTTGTTAATGTGTTGTATTACATTCATTGATTTATTTATGTTGAACCATCTTTGCAATCCTGGAATAAATCCCACTTCATGATGGTGTATTATTTTTAATGAGCTGTTAACTTTGGTTTTCCAAGATTTTTGTGAGAAATTTTGCATCTATATTTATGAGTGATATTGATTTATAGTTTTCTCTTTTGGTGCTATCTTTGTCTGGTTTGGGGGTTAGGATAATATCAGCTTCATAAAATGTATCTAGGCATTTCTCTCCTCTCAAATTTGTGGAAGAGTTTAAGCATAATGGGGATTATCTCTTATTTCATATGTCTGGTTGAATTCACTAATGAATCTGTCTGGATCTCGGCTCTTGTTTTTTGGGAGATTTGATTACTGCTTCAATTTCTGTGCTTGTGATTTATCTGTTCAAGATATCTGTGTCTTTCTGATTCCGTTTTGGGGGGTTATTAGTTCCTAGGAACTGTCAGTTTTTCATGATTGACAAAGTTGTTGGCATATATTTGCTTATAAAAGATTCTCATGATCCTTTTTATTTCTCTGATGTCATTTGTAATCTCGCTACTTTCATTTCTGATTCTTATTATTACGATTTTCTCTCTGTTCTTCGTGAGTCTAGCCAGGAGTCTATCAAATTCATTTCTTTTTTTGAAAAACCAATTCTTGTTCATTGATCTTTTGCATGGTTCTTTTGTTTTCATTCTTTTATTCTTCTCTAATTTTTATTTCCTTCCTTCTGCTGATATTTGGTTTTGATTGTTCTTCCTTTTCTCATTCCCTTAGGTGTGAAATTAGGGATTTAGCCTGAGCTCGCTCTTGATTTTTGATGTGTACTTGTGTAGCTATAAAATTTCCTCTCAAAATTGCTTTTACTGCATCCCCTATGGTCTGGTAGCTCATCTCTTCCTTTTCATTTGTTCCCAGATAAGTCATAATTTCATCTATGATCCATGAGTTGTTCAGAAGCATGTTGTTCAGTCTTTACATTTTTGTGGTTCCTGCAGTTTTGTTCCTTAGGATCATTTTTATTTTCACCACCTTGTGGTCAGAAAAGACATGCTCTATACTTTTAGTCTTGCTAAATTTGCTGAGACTTGTTTTGTGTTCCAAGATGTGGTCTCTCCTTGAGAATGTTCCACATATACTCGATTAGAATGTATATTCTTTTGGGGGGGAATAGGCTCATGTGCCCTGTTATTTCACTTAGAGTATTTGTTGATTTTCTGTCTGGATGTTCTATCTATTGATGTAAGTGGTGTATTGAAATCCCCTACTATTATTGTGTTACTATAAATGTCTGCCTTTAGCTCTGTCAGTATTTTTTTATATGTATATTTAGATGGTCCAGCATTGGGCACATGTATGTTAATGTCACTTACATCTTCTTGATGAATTACCCTCTTGACCATAACATAGTGCCCTTCCTTACCTCAAGATATTCTTTTCAGGTGGAAATTTATCTTGTCTGAAATTAATATCACAGTCCTGATATTCTCTTATCACTGTTACTTTGATATATTTTCCCATAGTCTTTGACTTTCAAACTGTGTTTGATTTGGATCTGATATGATGGATTCTGTTTTTTGATCTATTCAACTACTCTGTCCTTTGATAGTACAATCATTCCATTCACATTTAGGGTGATGACTAATATAGAGAGCTTTGTGGCTATCATTTGAGCCTTTGTTTTCTGTATCTCTTGCTTTTTCCCAATTCATTTTTATTTGCTTTTTCCTCTATATGGTTTTGCTGTTGCTTTTTTCAATTTTATTTACTTCTTAGTTATGTATCTCTTTAGAGTTAGGTTTTATGGCTGTCATATCCATAATTGTTATCTTTGCTTCTCTACATTAGTCTTTTACGAATTGTCACCATATCATATTTATACGTTTTTATGGATTCCATAATTTTAATTCCCCCAATTGTGATTTTTGTTCTCTCCTATTGGTACTGTCTTTGTTTCTGCATTTAGTTTCCTGTTTCACCATTCTCAGAGTTTGGTGGATCTTTCTTTTCTTTTGCCCTATTGTAGGACCCCTTTCAGGATTTTTTGAATGGTAGGGCTGATGGTGGAAAATTCATTAACTTTTCTTTATCATTGAAGACCTTTATTTCTCCATCATAATAGCATGATAGTTTTGCAGGGTAGAATATTTTTTGGCTGATAGTTTTCCTCTTTTAGTATTTTGAATACATCATTCCGTTCTCTTCTGGCCTGTCATGTTTCTGCTAGGAAATCTGATGATAGCTTGATGGGTATACCATTATACTTAAGGGTTTTATTTTCTCTTATAGCCTTGAGTAGTTTTTCTTTGTCATTAAGTTTTGCTAGTTTTACTATGGTGTGTCTAGGGTAGGTCTTTTTATATTTAGAAATTTTGGTGTTCTTCTGCTTCTTGGGCCTCCATTTTTTGACAGATGTGGAAGTTCTCTACTATTACTTCTTCAAGTAGGTTTTCTGTACCTTTTTCCCTCTTCTCTCTTTTGAGGATTCCTATGACCCTTATATTTGTCCTCCTTCTGATGTCTGATATTTCTCACAGTATTTCTTCACTTTCACTTGTGTCTCTCTCTTCTTTTCTACAAGGTTTGCCACTGTGATCTTGTCTTCAATTTCTGAAAATCATTACTCTGCATGATTGAGTCTGTTTATGGAGCTTTCCATGTTTAGCTTTAATTCCTTGACTATGTCTTTTATCTCTAGTATTTCTGCTAGGATTTTCTTCATGGCCTCAACTTCCTTGGTGACATATTCCTTTTGATCTGTCACTTAATTTTTGAGGTCTGTTAATTGTATTTGGGTAATTATGTGTGCCTCCTGCATCTCATTCAGTTTTTATAATTATTTTTGGAGCTTTTTGTCTGTTATATTGTCCCATTCAATGTCAATGGAGTTCTACTCTAGAGAGGTGGTGGCATCTTCCTTTCTTAGGGCCATCCAAGCTTTGGCATGACTTTTCTTTCTTCTCTGTCTTAGATTTAGCACTGTAGCTTTCCTTCTTTCCTTTTTTATGTTAGTTTCTTCCTGAGTGGTGATTTTGGGACCTCGTATGGCCAGTACCATCCTTGGGATTTGGGGCCTGTTCCCCTCTCTGGAATGCCCACTTTTGGTGGGACACAAATGCTGTTTCAGTGGTGCCCACTGGCTTCTGCAGGGATGAGGAGAAATTCTTCTCTTGAAGCTCTCCAACCCAAGGACTTATTTTACAAGCAGAACTATGATTTCTGTGGAACCCATAGCTCTCCAGCACTGGGGTCAGGGGTCTCATAGGTATGACTTCTAGTATGCCCATAAATTACTGTAGCTCCTTTAGGTAATAGGTCCTGTTCTTGCTCCCCACTGGGCTCCTAAGCCAAGATTGGCATTTGACCTCTGTGTGCTCTTTTAAAGACTGGGGTGGGGGATGCTTATGTGGGGATCAGTCTCCCTCCCCAGTGTTCTCTAGAGCCTGGCCTGGAATCTCCCAGGTGGGACCCTGTACTCTGCTAAGCACAGGTTTTGAAATGTCCTCTGGTCATGCTTGCAGCCCCCAAGTCAGGGACCATGATCATCAATGATTCTTGTCATTCTCTTCTGCTGTACTATTGTACATGTTCCGTCTTTTTTAAATTTATTTTTTCTAGTTTTATTGATATATGATTGGTATATAACATTGGGCTAGCTTAAGGAGTACAATATAATGACTGGCTATCTGTATACATTGCAAAATGATCACCACAATAAGTTTAGTTAGCATCCCTCACCTCACATAGTTATACTTTTTTCCTGGTGAGAACTTTTAAGATCTATGTTCTTAGCAACTTTCAAATATACAATATAGTATTGTTAACTGAGTCACCACGCTTTATATTACATCCCCGGAACTTATTTATCTTATAACTAGAGGTTTGTACCTTTGACCATCTGCATCCAACTTCCCTCAAATCAACCCTCTGCCTCTGGTAATCACCAATCTAGTCTTTGTTTCTATATGTGTGGTTTTATTTCTGTTTCACATGTAAGTAAAGTAATACAACATTGTCTTTCTCTGTGACTTTATCACTTATCATAATGACTCAATCTCCACCCAGGTTATCACAAATGGAATATTTTCCTTTTTCTGACTGAAAAATAGTCCATTGCATATATGACAACTTTTCTTCATTATTTCATCCATAGTTGGACCATTAGGTTGTGTGCATGTCTTGGCTATTATAAATAATGCTGGAATGAATATAAAGACGCAGGTACCTCTTTAAAATAGTAATTTTATTTCATTCAAATATATCCCTGAAGTGGAACTTCTGATCACACAGAGTTTGCACTTTTAATTTTTTAGGAACCACAATACCATTTTCTATAGTAGTTGCATCAACTTATATTTCTACCAACAATATGCAGAAATTCTTGTTTCTCAACATTGTCAACTTATTATATCTTGTTTTTAATGTGAGCCATTCTACCAGGTGTGAGGCAATATTTTATGTGGCTTTGATTTGAATTTCTTTTATTACTGAGAACTGAGAACCTTCTCATGCACCTGTTGTTGCAAGTATGTTTATGTCAGTTTCGTCTTAAGTCTTCATAGCAACAGAGCACCTCTTTAAGACAGAAGAAAAATATATCTCCCAAACTTCAGCAAGTCCCTCTTCACATCCCAATGGCTAGAAATAGGCAATAACTGAATCTGAATCAATAACTATCAAGAGGTCTGAGATTTCTTTGACACTACAGGCACACTCTTGAGTTGATTATGGAGTTGTCACCTCTAAGTTTTATTATTTGCCTGGGAGACAGGGAAGAACTCCCATCTAGTAACATTTTTTGTTAGGAATAGAAAGAAACAGTGAGGAAAATTGATTCTGAGATTGCAAACAAGAGGGTTGATAAAAGAAATATGCCAGTATATATTTTGATAGAATGTCAAATGAACTGGAGTTGAAATAAATATCGGTTAAAATCGAAGTGAAAGCTCAAGTCAAATTTTACCATCATGAAAGTGATTTTGGAGATAAGAAATTGAAAAAATTCAAAAATTATTATAATTTATTATTTAAAATATTATTGGTTGCATACCCATAAGAAGATGAGGGAAGCATTGCATTCGTTAGGAAGATTTGTGGATAATAATTACCTCTTGCTCTCTAAGTAGTGGAATTGAAGCAGAAATCCCCAAAGTCTTGTAATAGATGACAGAAAATTCAAGCAATGCAATCATTTCATACATGGAATAGGGCTTTCATTAAGGCATCAAACATTAATTTGTCAGAAACCTGCTGACTTTCAGAAAAGTATCATAAGACATTCTTTTAAGAAATGCATATATGTATGTGTGTGTATATATATATATACACTCTATGAAGCAGAAGGTGATATTGTCTGGGGAAAATAAACACAAAGTTATTTATAAAAGTTGGACACAAAAATCACAGATGACTATTTTGCTCAAATTTCCTTTGTATTAAACATAAGCATTATTGTAGCAAAACTGTGTCTGTTACTCTAAAGTTGATTTTTATGGTAGTGGACATAGCATGTTATTATATATTTGATGAAGACTGAACCTGCACATCTAAGACTAATACTGTGCTTTAAATCAATTTTACTTCAATAAAACAGTAAAAAAAAGGTTAAGTATAACTTTCATCTTTCATAATGATTCAAAGCTCTAAGATGTCAGTGACCAGGATGTTTGCTTTGTAGAAAACAAGTCACAGACAGATGAAAGATATATTTTTAAAGTTCTTAAACATTAAGTTTTAAGTAAGTATAAATACACATTCTGAATAATGAAAAAGTTCATAGTTAAATTTAAAAGTTTGACATTATGATATAAGAGCAATCTGATCTTTCGGAAATGTTAGCTCTCAGATACTTTCAAGATGACACTGCACTTTTGTGAAACTACATAGGACACTGTTAACTAATATGAATGGAGAAACAAAAAAATTTGGCAAGTTCAAGTTAGAAAAACTTCATATCTTGCTAATAATAACTAAGATGAAGATGAAAACTTACCTTTTGTTTATCTCCGGAACCTGAAGAGTGGGTCAATGATTATGACAGAGACTTACTGAAGCAATCCCTAACTGAAACTTTCATGCAGTTTGAAGACACAGAACATTTTCAGAGGTAGATTTAAATTGTTATTCTTGATTATAATGCTATTCCTAATGCTTTTGCAATCATTTGCTACTTCGCCCAGTTGTCTGAATTTTTTTCTTCTAGTAATAATGTAGAAATGGAGCTACATAGCTGGACTTCTACCTTTTCAGCTATAAATGTTTTCATTGCACACACACAAATATTAAACTTATAGCTATGAAATGATAGGAGCCTCTTTACCATACAACTCATGAAAGAAAGAATGGGTACTGAAAACACTACAGTTGCCTATATTTTAGTAGGTTCTAACAAACTACTTTCTCTAAGTAACCTTTTTTCTAACTTCTTGTATGAAAGTATTGCCATTTATACTAGCAGCCTTGTTGTGTTTCTGGGTGTGTGTTGTATGAACAAACCATAGAACATCATTTTACCATCTTGGATGACTGACAATGATTGGATGAAAATATATTAGACCAAATTACAGCTTCTTTTTGAGCAGAAATGAGACCAGTACATAGGACCTCTGTACTATCACAAGTAAGATACTACCATAGGCACCATAGACACCAATGGGATGCTGTGTCTGTTTTATGGCCCCCTATTCAACAAATACTCCAGGTCCATATCTTCAGATGGGATAGATTCTACAGCTTGTAACACTAGTTCCAATTTATTATTTTCCCTATTTCTTCTGTAACCATATTAAAAGTTACTACTTGATTTAGGTAGGTAGAATTTTAACAAAATTACACTCAAACTGTTTTCAAAAAATTTATTTTTCTAATGTGAATTTGAATTCTACTTTTTTCATCCTCTCACCAATCCTGATTATAATTATGAAGATATTTTAATATCTTTATATTTATCCTCTGGTCAGAACTCTAATAATATTCCATTGAATTATTCATTCTTATATTTTGACTCTTGAAACAACTTTAAAGACAAAAAACCTTAAAACTCAAGAAAGCACACTTTCTAAGGAAAAGATGGTTGCAAATTATGATATATTCTCTTCTTTTGGAAGTACACAGTCTACCTTTGAGAGGAGACACAGAGTTCTTACTGTATATTATGTAAGAACAAAACTCTTTTTCATCCATCAGTAAAGAAAGATGTTGATGTCAGGCAGCTCTAGTCTACTAAAAGACAATTTTCTGAAGCCAATTTACTAAATGGCTAATTTATAAAATTTCTAATTGACTCTACTAGTCTTTCAAAAACCAACATTTTTAGTAATTCGTGTTTGAAAATATTTGTGAAAATGTTTGATTAATTTTCATTTGTCTTCATAGCAGCATGGTGAGGAATGTTCACTTTGTTCCTGGACAGATTCCTACTGCTATAGCCAGAGGAAGACGGGACATATTAAAAGGATCCTCTGTCATGGAAAAACCCAGGAAGAGATCCTTGACACACCTCAGCCTAGGCTGTCAATCCTAGAGAAAAGAGTGATTGAGGGAGAGATTATGGGACAAGAGAAGACAGAAGGGCTCGTGCTGAATGCACTTTCAAATGTATACTGTTTTTCATTCTTCAGATATATTGTGATATAATTGCCATAATAAATTATACATTTAAAATATTCAATTGTAAAAGTTTTGGTATATGAATATACCCATGGAATCATCACTACAATCAAGATTATGAACACTGTCATCACTCTTAATGTCTCCAATTACTATGCATTTGTGAGATAGTTTGAAGGTGCCCTGTAGATCACTAATACTATGTTTATTTTTACATCACTTTTCTCTCTGGGTTTCATTCTGGACAGTTAATATTGTTCTGTCATCAAGTTCATTGATTTTTTTCTTCTTCTGGAGTGTCTGATCTGCTGCTAATCTGATAGTGTGTTTTTCATTTTAGACATTGTATTTTTCATTTCTAGAAGTTCTATATGGGTCTTTTTTTAAAAATATCTCTGCCATGTTGCTACTTTACTATTAAAAAACAAGAAAAACTGTTATAATAACTGGGTTAAAGTCCTTCTCTGATAATGCTAACATCTGTATAACTTCTGAGTTGATTTTGTATTTATCTGTTTGTAAAATACTTGGCAATCAGAAATGCAAGATCAAGTGAATTTTACTTTGTTTGTTAACGAATATTTTTATATTCCCATAAATATTCTTGAGCTTCACTCTTAGATGCATTTATTTAGATCTCTCTCCAAAGCAATATCTTTCTAGGTGTCCTACCTAATTTAGTGAATTATGACTCTTTTCCACTCTGGTGATAATATGGTCCAGTTCTAGTCCTTTGTAACCTCTAATAATTTTTCCCTCTGGTCTTTTTGTGTAACTTCCCAATATCAGATACTTTCCTCACATAGAGGAAGGTCAGTACTTAGCTGAAGACATGAGGGATCCTTCTGAAGATCTGTGGAGGCCCCTTTCTGTGCATCTCTCTCTTCTCTGGATTTCTGCCCTATGAACTCTAGCTTATTTAATATCCCAGGATTTCTGGATCTGTATTTTCAACTGAGAGAGAATGTTGGTCTCTAGATGAGTTTCCTGCCTCTACACTCTGACCTGAAAGCTCCCCCAGGCCATAAAAGGTGACAGTTGTGGGGGTTATCTTTTTTCTAATCTCTTATAAACTGCTGTCCTATATGGACTCAACTCCAATGTTTGTTCCATATTTCCTTATAGTGGGACGAAGAATAGATAGAATATATTGATTTTAGCAACCATTGATTGAAAGAATGAGTTGAATAGACGAGCCTAAAATAATTCCAAACTATTAAATTCAAAAGATTAGAATGATAATGTTGTATTAAGAAAAAATTAAAAGTCAAGAGAAGTAGTTCTAGATGATGACCTAAATCCTAAAGGATCAAACTATTTTCAGAAAGGTTAAATCAAGGCAAATCCAGTCTATTTATAAGAGATCAGAACTGAAGTTTGACATGGGGTACTATCAGTTCAGAAGTGTCAGATTAATTATGATGAACAAGGCATGGAATCTTGGGGGGAACATATAATTGAGGGGCACAAAATTTATGAATGGTGTTTCATAGACTATCACCCACCTAAAAGTGTTAATGATCCACACACCAAAAACAGTGTAGACAATTAAAAAGGCACTAGCTTTAGAACCAGGAAGACAGGAAAGTTTGTACTAGCTGGTATTTCTCTAGTAGTTCAGTTCTCTAGTAGTAGTTGGTCTCACTTTCCTACATGTCATCTTAGTATTAGACTAATTTAATTATGTATCCATAATTACATTTTGTGGAAGTATAGTCAGTAACTGTACTACAGTGCTCTTGGTTTCAGCCAATCTTTGCTCATTAACATTCCTCAATGTGGCTCAATCACCAAATCATTCTGTTCCTCAAAGTTTACAGGTTATATTAAGATCTAGTATATGTGTCTTAAAAAGCCTTCTCTTTGGATTTGGGTTTAAGAGGTGGTGTTTTTACCCTTTTCTCTGTTGGAGGGGCAGGATTGGAGATGTACAGTGTATCTCATTCAAATCACAAATATTTAAATCTTTCAAATCTTTGAAAATCTCTTGACCTTTCATATCTTTGATATAGGTGAGTTACCGAGTCCTCTAAGAGCTCTTTCATACATCTTTTGCCAATTGTTCAAGCTGGAATTGGTTGTTTCTTGGTGTCTCAGCATCAAGTTCCACTTTAGCATCCTGTTACATTTGTCCTGCAGCTACTATGGTGTTTGACATTGGAAAACATGCAAAAAATGTTCATTTCCTACTTTCTATGGAACCTGGAGCAAAATATAATTACAGATATATAATTAAATGAGCCAAATACTTTGAGATTTTCCAGATGAAAACTCCAAAGAAGGTGTAAAATACTATTCTTAGAGACATTTTCATCTTCCCTCTTCATTCTGGGCAGCTGGCAGTCCTCTTATAAAAAGTGCTGACACATTCTGTTGTGCCTTTCTCTGGGACCAATTCTGATGACAGGAAAATGCAACTTGACATTAATCAGAGTTACAAGATTCCTCTTTTGCTCAGGCAGCATGCACATCAAACTGATTATATTAGCTCCTCTATGCCTTTTTATATTTTTAAAATATAGTAGGTACAAAGGTCCAAAATGTCTGAACTTTTAGTTTGTATTAATGATGGCACTTGACTACATTTATGGTTGACCCAGAGGAGTTAATTACATGATTTTACAGCCTCTCTATGATAGGCCATCACAGAGCAATAAATGGTTGGATGATTGATCTCAATTTACTTGGTGAAACGGCTAATGTAAGGCTTCATTATTTCACTCAGCTGATGCTCAAATAGAATGTGTGTGTCAGGGCTTGGTAAGATCTCTTGAAAGGTCAATCCTTGAGTGTGCCGGGCATTCAAGGGCAACGGGATCCTGTGGAACTCTGTTTTATCAAATGTGTCAACACTTACCTCAAACCTCTTTATGTCTTCACATCAAATAGGAAACATAAATAAAAAGACTGATTAGTCAAGCAACTAGTCTTTCTCTACATGAGATTATTTTTCTATACAGAGTAACAGAATTTCTTTTATAGTTGTTTAACAATATTTTAACAAAACTTTAACCAGAATCATAATTTACATATCCATATAATTTTGGAAACTTATTAATAGGGAGACTATATCTTCCTATACATCTTATATTCTGTCATCATTCCTACAAATTCAATATATATGCTGAAGTTTCCTATTTCCTTCGATTAAATAATTGAATGTAACATCCAATATATTAAAATATATTTTCCAATTACCTTCAAAGATATACTTTGTCTGGTCAGCATAAAAGTACCTGGTTTCTTTGCTGGTTATTAATACTAACAAATTCAGTTGGTACTTGACTGGGAATTTCCATGTCTCTTATATTTATGCTTTGTGATAGCTCAGGAACTGAAATTATTCCACGTCTATATTACCCCATATAAAGATATGCAGACAGATAAATTGACAGATAGATGATAGATATCCCACGCCTCTGACTTTGTTTATGAATCATGTATTAAGATTTGGCATCATGTTCACATTTTATTTTTGCTTCGGATCACCTCACTATCCCTGGTCTCATTTAGTTACTCTTATCTTAATGCTGGATGGTTATGACTTATGTATACCTCATGGTTAAAATAGAATAAAAGTGAGATTCTATGATTACTATATAGACTGAGACTCTGAGGAACAAAGGAGAGATTCACTTCCCAGTCCTGGTTTATATATTGGATTAACTACAGAGATGAAAGAAAGCTTAGAAACGATCCAGAGCTCCTTAAATTTCCCTAAGGTCCAAAACGGCTCCAGAGCATAGAGAATGATCGAACTTTTGGAGATAGGAGGAAGGAGTAATTGACTCTATCTGTGGAGATAAAGAGCAAGAATGAGGAAGGTCCACAGTCCCCAGGTTTCCCCACTTTCTTTCTTCTCTTTTTAAAACTCACTTTCAGTTACCTTATCTACTCTTATTTCAAATATCAGTATGCACAAATGACCCTTAATCTTTGGCCCTGACCTTTTCCAAACTCCAGCTGGTTTAACAACTGCATTATGGATGTTTATCAGGAAATGCACACATACATACACACACACACACATGCACACAAATATCACATGCCTTGAAGTTTTCAACATACACAAAAATAAAATTTTCTGTTTCCTTTGTGTACCTCCATTGTGAAAAGAAGGGAGGGAGTTCAGAGATGAGCCAGCACAGTTTTTGCCCATAATGACACTCCAGTTGTTGGGAACAATAGACGCATACATAAAGACTCTAGTAAAGTGTGTCAAGTGCTCTGATGAGGCGAAACCATTGGCTCACACTGGAAGCAGTGGTAGTGATGAACTCTATACGGACAACACAGGAAGTTTCACACACGTGTTGGCATGAAGTTCGGTCTTTGTTTCCGAGGGCCTTGGAATTTCTTGTATACAGGAGAATGAGTAGCAAGCTATATCCACTATAAGGGATACATTTTTGGGGAAAAGTAGAGTTTGGGAAGGTAAATCACCATGAGTCCTTTCCAGGAATGACACTAAGTCAAAGTGAAAACCATAGTAATGGTACCATTAGCAGCAATAATGACAGCAGTCTTACAATAGTAGCTTTGACTAGTGCCTACATGCACTTCCTATGTCCCAGGAGCTGTGTGGTAAGTGCTTTTCATAGGTAAACTCTCATGGTGAACTGGTGATAATAAAATTGGGCCCCAATTTGGAAAGGACTTGAATTTCACTTATGCCAAAGTAGGAAGCACCTAGATTTTGTTATCTACTGTCCCCTATTTAGAATATAGGGAAAGAATTAGAGGCGAGGCTTAACAGCTATCAGCAGTCAGACATCACAAAATGGAATCATATTCTTAATTACAATTCAACCCTACTGTTTGAGAGGTGAAACATACCATTTTTCATTTAACTGAATTTGATCTTGTTTAAGTAAGCTATTTACTGTTCTCTTGGAGGTATGCTGTCTGAAGGCAATAAAAGAGTTGAAAGTCCCATTGAATGTCTTATTCAAGGGCTCAGCATTTGCGTATTCAAAGAAATGAAATGAATGTCTCACTATCAATATATTCATATATCTGGAACTCTGAAGGGGATAAGGGAGTGTCTGGATAAGACCTTCTGTTAGAGTTGACACTTGTCTCTCTAATGGCACTTAGCATAGGGCTTTCTTGCAAATACCTAGCACTTTTCCTAAGAAGTTTTACTAAACATACTTTTGCCAAGATCACTATAGCAAGTGTTTAAGACAATGCTAAAAAAAAAGATTCTTTGCCAAGTATCTGACACATAAGTAAGCATGCGATAATTCTGGAAAGGAAAAATCCTGAGATTTAATGCTGCTATCATTAAAAAAGTTACTATTTGGTAGCAAACATTTTCTTAGGCTACAGAAAGGACTACCAGTAATACTTGATACTAGCTACATGGCACTAATTTGAATCAATTGATAGATGTGACTTTAATGTCTCTGCCTTTCTTCTCCTCCATCCTGTACAAAGAATCATTGCCAGAGACAAAAATGGACTTGATCTGCTCTCATAGTCTTGATTTATTTCTCCTTTAGGGTGGGTGCTGATGACAATTTTCAGACTGAAGTCAATGAAGTGAAATAATTGTTTTCTTTCCTTTTACATACTCCTCTAAAATATCACTCCATTGTCAGCCTTTTCCAGGGAAGACCCTTGTCTTTTACCATTACATTCCCAGTTCCAGGTACTGTGCCTTATACTCAGAACGTGCCCAATCACGTAAGAAGATTGTAACCATTCATTCTCACTCATGGAGGCGAGCCTGTCAATCAAGCTTCCCCAGCAGATGAGCCCAGGGCTCTTGCCCTTGAGCCTGTGGCCTTGGACCAGGCAGGTTCTACTGTGCTGCTGTCAAGTTTTCCACTGTGTCCTCAGTTCAGCCCCAAATGGCTGGTATTGCTGTCCTCACACTATTTTTAGTCATAGATCAGTTATCCCTGACATGCAGTGATGGGGATTAACAAAATGCACCCATATGCATCTCTGAAGGCTGAACATATGTGTCCACAGCCCGAAGTAGTCTTGAACAGTTCTGGGTAGGATTAGCAGGCTTCGTTTTCATTTTATTAATTAATTTATTTTTTATTGTCTCTTCTACTCCTCCTGGCAGGGAGAGATCTGGACCAAAATTACATTTCATTTGTTTAAGGAATTTGGTAGGAGACTAGTGTAAACCACACACCAGACTTTGGGTTTTGCCCTGAATGGAGGGTGAATGAAGCTTTTCTTCTGTCGAGAGGAAGGAGCCTATTGACCTCCATACTGATTTTAAGAGAACAAAAAGTAATAGGTCATGCTGTGGGGATGTCCCTAACAATCTCTCATGTGGCAAAGGGCCCACATGCCTGGGGAAGGGAATTTCATAATACCTAGTGCCAGCTGGGAAGACTGGGTGAACACCATCGTAATCACATCATGTTCTGAAACTTCGGTCTGATTACTCTGATCTTTATCCTCTTCTGACCTGAGACGAATGCAAGGAATGGTCTTTAAATGACCCCGTTGTTTTCCAAGGCCAGTACCGTGTTTGACTTGTACCTCCCCAGTGGAAGCCAATCATACCAGCTGCCTTGAACTTGCCTCATTTACTTTATTTAATGATCTTAATTTTTCAGTTTTCCTCACTTCACCAAATGACTCAATTTTTACAATAGGGAGGAAAATTCACGGTATTCAAGATTTAATCTGAGTTTTTCTCAAATCAGTTGTCTTCCCTTGGAAGCCCTTTCCTGCTTGGTGCTTACACATCTACGTTTATTTCAGAGCTGTCTGTTCTCTGCAGAGACTGTAGTCAGCTTAGAAATGCGGGGCAGAGGCACAGGGCCCGAGATTACTGTCTCATGTATAGCAAGTTAGTGCCAATATTAGAGTCCTTCCCAACAAGGTTTAACTTTCTTGAGCAACCTCAAAAGTTGACCTGTCATAGTCTCTGCAATGATTTGTTTGTTATAATCAGCTAGGATTCCCAGCAGGAAGGCATTTTCTAACAAGCAATTTTAAACTACTTCAGGTTTCTCTTTTACCATCCTTTTCACTACCTCACTCTTGCCTGTTTCTCTTTAACTGCCTCCTCTATCATTTCAAGACTTCAGAGAAATCATTCCTAAATTCATTCTGCAAACAACAATTATAATAGATGATGGGAAGAAAGGAAGGAAGGAGAAAGGAAGGAAGGGAGGAAGTTTCAAAACACTGAAACTTTTTTTTTGCTAATCAGTTAAAAATTATTTATTGATCACCTAGTATATGAATAGCAGTAATTGCTTGCCTGACTCCCCTCCACGAAAATGTTTTAAATGTAATTTTTTTTACCTAGAATTTATCTATAGATGAGACCTTATGTCATACTTGGGATAAATTACCAAGGGTGAGGGGGTACTAGAACTACTTGAGTAGTTCTCCCTGTTAGTATAACACAGGGAAGAAGGGCCTTTAACCTCTACTGTAAAAGCTGCTGCAGAGTGACTGTGTCCAGGTGAGCCAGGGCACTTCTTAGGCAGGTCTGGTTCAGCTTCAGCTTGACCACATGTGCCCTTACCCAGCAGGTCTCCAGGGTCTGACATTCTGATTCCAAGCTCAGAGCTTTTGCTTCTGGGGCTTCTCTGAGAAGCAGGCTGCCATCATTTGGCATCAGCACACGGGCCCAGAATTGGAAGAAGTCGTTGACTTTTTTTTTTTTTTTTTATCTAGACCAGATCCCTGTGTTTCCAGTAATACTGCATCCTTCTCCCTCACTCTTCTTTTCCTCAATAAATATACATGCACCCCAGGGATGCATGAGTGCAATAATAAATAGCACCAGCATGATGCTTGCTATCACTGAAGGAAGGAGACAAATCAAGGAATTAAGATACAGCATAGTACGTGCTATAACGCACAAAAGCAGAGGGTGCTTAGGGAGACATGTTTGGTGAGTGAAGTCTTCTTTGATCAAAATAGATAGCTACACTGAGGCCTAAAGAATGAGCTAACATTAGCCAAGTGGGGGATGGGGCTGTGACAAGCCCCAGGGAATTATCTGTGAGCGGCCAGAAAGGGCACTATGCTGTGCAAAGCCCAGCTGTCTGATTCCATCTATATATCTTGTATATGAGTAGAATATCTACTGAGTTTGATTGCAACTTTTTAAATTAACAAATATCAGAATTCAAGGAGTATCAGAATTACTATGGTCTCTACGAATTTCACAAAAACACTGAGATCAAAGGAATTATAACCCCCAGCATGGAATTGCTACTTGAAGGGAAAGGAGCACCAGTTTTCTGGAAGGAGCTAAAGGACCATTGAGGGAGAGATTGTGCAGTGAAATTGTATTCTGTAATTCACTGGGCTTTTTCTTTTTTTTTTTTTTTTTGCAATAGAAGCCAAGCATTTGTAGTGTGTGGGGCTGAATCTAATTCAGGGCTGTGACTATAACTCCCGTCATAGAAGAGAACTAGAAATATAGCTGAAGGTTGACCTTGATAATAAGAGCAGCAGTGATTCAGGCGTGGAATCCGATTTAGCGCAGGGCAACTCACTTTAGACACAAAATTATAGCGAATTTCCAATTCAGGACATACAGCCCTCAGTGACAGCACCTGAGGATTCAGACACACTGAATGTTGGGACCCCTGTCTCATTTCAGGGGCGGTGTCAGGATGAGGTGGCCCAACTTAACAAGATTTAAAACACAGCATTCCTAAGGGCCTAATTACATGTGAAACTCAATATTAAAAGAAAGCTCAACATTAATTGGCAGGACTTGAAAAACAACATTATTAAGACGTTGTCCCTAATTATACAAGTTCACTATTTCACGAATCTCTTATCCTTCCCCTTCTTTTTCCTCTCCTCTTTTTTCATAAAACTGCATGACAATCAATGGTATTAATTGAATGCTTAGCATTTACTACACATGGTAACAAGTGCTCGGGCACTCTATCACATGACTCAGATAACTGCTCCACGGGGTCCGTGCTATGTCACTGATTTCCAGACGAGGAAACTGAGGCGCGGAGAAGGGTCAGCAACACGGGAAGGACACACAAGGAGTCACACAATGGGATGTCCGATTTAAACACGTCTGCATTCAAGTCTGTGCTGTTAGTATCTGTGGCTCAGCATTTAAAATAAGATGCTGGCCGCCTTGCTTGTCTGCTCTTCCCAATGCCTTCTCTGGAGAAGACAGAGACCAGCTTTCCTAGGTCCTACCTTTGCCAAAAGCACCAAGTATCGCATGTGGCACCTGATGGGACATCAATAAAGAAGGGAAGGCCAGCTATAAATTGAGCCCTGTCACACAAATTGCAAGATTTTGTATCACTCTCCAGCTCATCTTCTAAAAACAGGTCATGCTCCTGTCCAAGACCTGGGTACCCACAGCAGAGCGCTCCCCCCACAGTGACAAAAGCAAGGGGGAAGGAAAGTCATAAATTAGGCCAGGGGAGGGAGGCAGAGGAAAACAGATACAGACTGCTGACAAGATTAATATGCAGTTGACGGGGAGCGCTTTCACACCAGAGCGCCAACAAATAAACACAATTCAGAAAGCTCATCCCTGCCTTACCAGAGGGGACAGATTCCTGAGCCAAAGAAAGGCAGCGAATGAGCAAGAGAAAATAAAAAGAGAGGCCTGCCTGTGTGTGTGTGTTGGACCTTGTTTGCCAGAATTCCACTGACAGGATCAGATAACTTGGGGATGACATTAGTTAGACTTTTCAGACCAAAACCAGAGGACAAAGAAGCAGGGCCAGGCAGTTCAGGAGAGGGAGGTGGGGCCAAGGACAGAGAGAATAAAAGCTGAAAAGGGGTGCCTTCCTTGGGCTTGCCCTGCCGTGTGCTGCCAGCAAGGGCAGGTGTCATCTCCTGACAGGAGTCAGTAGACCTCCTCAGCCCTTGGCTAGACTCCTGAGGGTTCTCTCAGTCCCTGCTGCAATGAATGGGTCTTCAGCAGGCTTCAGAGAAATACTTCAGAGATAAGAGCCCACTAGCTGACTGCCTGTTATAAAATTGCCATTTTTTGAAGTCAAAAGTGGTCCTATATTGGCATTTTTGTGTGGTTCAAGATAATAATAAGGGCAGAGATAGTTTTCAAAGCCTGGAATTGATTGCAAACTTGAGGCCCTTAACTGCTTTGCTGTACTGTTTTGTTGTTAATTCTCCTTGCTCTCAGCATCAAATCCAGACATTGAGCTTGGACTCAAAGAATTTTCATGATCCAGTCTTTGCTTAGCTGGTTAGCTTCTCCCTCCACAGTGAAGACCTATCTTCTATCCATACATATGCCCCACTTCATGGAATACTCACACCCACCTCTTTTCCATTTATCATTCAGGCCTTTTCCATCACGGCATTTGTCATGTTAGATCGGAACCCCCATGAAATGAGGAACTTTTGGTCTTACATCTTATTGCTTAGAAACTCATTGAGTGGCGTATAGACAGATCAACAAGTGAATAACTGAATCAATCAAGTGAATACAGTAATATCTCCCTATCCCTCCACCCGGAGACACTGCTACAGCTAATTTGCTCTTCCAAATTCAGTAATTCTCTCATCATCTAGATGTCCAGCTTCAGAAAAGACTCTTGAATGTGGTTAGTGTCCCACGATACAGCTCAGGGATGTGTATACAGAATATAAGGTAAAAGGACAAGTTAGAAAATTAAAAACTTAAGAACATTCAAACATACCCCAAAGAACTAGTTCAAACTCTTGGTTCTCTACATAAGCTAACAGATTACTTACTGTTGCCTTGGGTTCTCCTGTGGAGTCTGCCTTTTATTGGTAGTATATTCTGGAAGTTTCATTAATATAAACAATTAAAGTTTTTTTAGAGGCAGTTATCAGGACTAGTTACAGATTTTGATGCCAGACCTAGATGTTATAATTTATTATTGGTGACTGGGAAAATTCAGATTAGCTTATAAGCTTGATTTAGTTGGATTTATCTTACAGCTTTCCCCTGGAAGGGAAAGTTATGGAAGAAAATAGATTCTTAGTAGTTATCATATGATGTATAATGAAAACATATAATATATATTTAAGTAGAATCATATTTATATACTCTTTGTAAACTTTTAAAATCTCAATACATCATCAATGTATTTCCATGTCAAACTATTATTTCCATAACTTGGTTTTTAATAGATTCATAATCCAATATATTTCCTTATTTATTTAACCAATATCCTAATTTTTAGCATGCGGGGTTTTTTTTTAAATTTATAAACACCATTGAATATCTCCATCTAAATTTTTATGAATGTCCTTATTTATTTTTTAGATAGATTGTAAAGTCAAAGGGTGCCACATATTTCAAGATGATTCCTGAAAGATTGTCATTCAGAAATATTATATAATTTATATGAATCAGCAGTCACATGACTGTGAAGTCCTCTCTTGGTCAGAACGTTTTGGTGATACAAATCTGCCATGTAAGAAGCCCCAGGAAATTCGGGTTGCCTATACCTCTCCAGAATGCTCTTTCCTCCTACAGCAAACAAGAATTAAAGAAAGAAAAGAAAGCATACTCATTGAATATACAGACTTAAGTGTTAGAATTTGGTTAGATTCTGACTGACTCCACCTTCTATTAGTTCAACAACTGGATGAATTACTTCATCTCTCCTGCCTGGGTTCCTCATCTATAAAGTAAGAGACTAATCCACAGAGTGTTTTTGGTTTTGTTTATTGTAAAGATGATTTACAAAAAGAAAAGAGCTTAACATGGCACCAGTCACAGAGACCTGCTTTTATTTATTTATTTATCTATTTTAAGGGAAAGGAGGAAGAACCATTCAAGGAAGGCAAGAAGGAAGGAGAGGAAAGAAGATCTTTTCTTTACTTAGTTATTCATCTTGGTTTATCGGCCTGGTCTGGGCTGGGCTGCAAACCCAGGTTCTTGGCCCGTGTGTGGTCTGCATGCCGGTGTCTCAGGCCCCTGAGCCACTAGAGGCTGTTCTATGGCCCATAACACTGTTTTTGTAGCCATGAGCCAATATTCTTATGATACTATGTCACTTACTGCTAGCGACAACTCTTTTTCCTAACTATAAATGGAAGGTGAGAAGAGAGAGAAGGAGATGAAAGTCTTAGGCTGTTCCAGAAATGTTTTTAGGGTGGGAAAATATGTCTTTATCCTGTTGGGCAGCCTCTACCCATTAAGCCCATCCTTCCCCTTTAGAATTTGCAGCACTTGGGGAAGGCCCTCCGCCTGCCAGCATTGCCTGGGCTTTCACTGGTCTTGTGAGCTTTCTTGCCTGCCGCCTCTCCTTGCCATGAAGGGGCTGTGCTGACCTTCAGGATCTAGGACATAGTGTTGATCCCAGGAAAGACAGTAATAGTTTTGTTGACGGACACTTTTCAACAGCTGTATGGTATCTGGGAGGCTGAGAGAGGAGGTGGGAGGGGAGCGACTCAGGGTTAACCCATTCTTGGCCGTCACACTATTCCCCTTGTAAGAAAGTCTTACACTGATGTCCTCCTTGCCTTTGAGAACGGGATGTGTGTTTTGTTTTTAGCAAAACCTCTTACTCATTTCTTACAAAGGAAAAAGGTTCCTAGCAACCTACCCCAAATTTAAAAGCGCTTCCAAACCGTGTGCTTTGCCGACTATCAAGGGTCCACGGTGAGAACTACAGAGCCCCAAACTGGGTCTGAATTCTGTCATAGATTTCCACTTTCAAAGGCACATTGGACCTGCTGAAGATGAGACATGGATCCTTAATTTGGAAGAGACAACAGAATTTATTTTGTTAAATGTCACTCTCGTTTCATAGTGGAGAATAGGCAGTGTGGGTTTATATAGTTATTTTCCTATGTATGTATCGTAGTATGTATGATACCATGGCCAAGGCCTCTTTTGAAAATATTAAAGTGCTTTAAATGCATGACATTTAGAACGCTAATCCAGGAGGACTTTTTATAATGCTGGTGCTGAAGGAGAAAGCAACAAGCACTCGCAAGCTGATGTCGGTGTCAACTTTGCTTTTTGTCTTTGGTATATATTTTAAGGGCAAATACATCTCAAATATCTGCATAAGTATAATAACCGAGGCATGCACTAATGAGAGTCTACAGAAAAGCATTTAGTGTATTTTATAGCAAAAGTTCACTGGTGAGACTATATCTCTATTCACTTTGGTTTTAAATATATTCACTATGAACCTACCGAAATGCAAAACTTAAGCATGCTAGGATATACTAAGTACAAATCACCTGTAGAATCTCTGCTCTTGAGAAATAGCAACCCAGAAATGGAGCCCAACTCATTTAGAATCAGCTGTACCACAAGGCAGAATGTGATGACGTTCAATTAAATGACAAGCAATGGAAGATCTTGGGGAAAATATTATTATGATTCAGGCTTTGTTAGATTTGAATTTAGTCCCATGCTTTGTCCCTTATTAGCTGGGTAAACTAACACACTTTAGTTATGCTCTGTGAACTTTATTTGCCTTATCTGAAAAATGGGCAGATGTGTTTATAAAATAGTATGTGTAAGCTTTTTGTAAAATGAATGGTACAGAGCAAAAAATAAATGATAGCTAACAATGGCAGGTTAACAATAAGTTAAATGAAAGAGGGGTGGTATGGAGAGATTTTGCTTTGGAGAGAGGTAAGATTTGAGCCAGACTGGGACTGGAGAGCAGGCATTTCTGGTGGTGAAAATAGCATTATTAACGGCGTGGAATGGGATGAGAGAGAGTGGGACATCTTTAGAAGTTGAGATTTAGATTGAGAGGCTGGAATGGAAGGTGCAGTTTATTCTCCAAGAAAAGCTTTTCTAATAATACTCCAACTGATTTCGTCATTGTAAGAGAGACAGGTAACCTGGGGAGAGCTGGTGAAGGACCTGGATCATCATATTACGAAGGTGGGCATCTGTCTGACAATGGGAAGCCCATCTGATCTGCAGGGTGGTCACTCTAGTGACTTGGGAGGCTGGATTGTGGTGGAAGGAAGATTTAAAAAGCAGGTAATTTCAGCAGCTCTAGCAAAAGTTAAACCCAGGTCTCCTTCTATAACAGAATAGAAATTCACCTTTGACATGAAAGGATGTTTTTCTAGAGTTAACAGGGTTTCTGCAATTTGCTCTTATTTCTAATGGGATCAATCATTTCCCAGGGTAAAGCTGATTCTCCCCTTCTTCCCTTCATCTATCCTCTCACAGACAAATGCCTATTTATATTCTTGCTTTATAACTTCATTATGCTCAAATATCACCAAGAAGCTTGCTCTAGGCTGTTGGTTTCTGAGCCTAGGTTACTTCAGGTGACTTGTGAGAGATGCAGAAACTTCTGATTTGACAAGTCTGAAGTGAATCCAGGAAACTTCCTCTTTGAAAGTTCCCCAGATAACTCTATGATCAGCCAAGTTCAAGAGCTACTGCGCTAGATTTAAACTTGCTGAACAAGCCTGTGTCTTTTTCATTTTTGAAACTACAGGCCTGTCACATTATCTGGCCCCAAAATAGGTGCTCCATGAGTACTTAGCACACAGAGCTAAAGTGTCTAGAACAAGTGCAGAGGGACGCATCAACATTGAGCAAAATAATAGCTGCAGAATGTCTAGCTGGGAACCTGGGGAAATCTTGGAAAAGAATCATTTCTGCTTTTGCTCTGGCAGGGCGGGTAAGGGGTGGGGCCAGGCGAAAGCCTGGACTAGAGTTTTCCTTGATTGATTGCTCTGTAACTTGAGGTCTGACTGACCTAAGGGTCAGAGCACTGAGTCTACCAACTTGCAAATTATTAAAATATTGTTAAGCAGAAAGTAGACATGCTCAGAAAACTCCATTTTTATGGTGGTGGGGGGGCCTGATTTTCAAAGTTGGTAGTTATCAAAGAAATGCAAATGGAAACAAAGACACTTTTAAGTTAGTCAAAATATTTTTCTAAATATTAAGAACTAATTTGTGATGCTATCATAATGCTCAAGCATTGTGAAGAGTAATTTTGTATTTTATACCAAGAGCCCTAATAGCTCATTTCATTTGACTCTGAATATATCTTAAAAATTATCCAAAATAGCCAAAAAAAGACAACTGCATAAAGGTGTCTTATTGTAGAGTCTTTTATAAATTTGAAGCAACTAAAAGTCCAAATATGAAGCCAGAGTCAAGTAAATAAATTGATGAAATTTTAGATAGACATTAAACAATGATGTAAAGTTTGTTACCATCATGGGGAAAAAAGCGATGATATAATGTAAATGAAATGGATCAAATGAAAAACTTTTTATACATCAGAATTACAGCTACATAAATAATAAGCCTATTTGTAACAGACTGAAAGGACTGGCACAGAAATAATGTTCAGCAGTATTATGAGTGGGTCTTTTTCCCTTTTCTACAATTCACAGGTTGAGTTTGTGGTATTTTTATACTCTAAAATTAAAATGTACATACAGCCACAAACTCACACTAGAGCAGGTGATTTCGTGATAGTTATTCAATGAGCAAGCAGTAAAATTGGGGCAAGAATCAAGATGTCAGCAGAGTAGATAATCCCATTTCCTCTACCACTCCAAGCTCAGCGTAATATTTTATGAAAGAATGGCATTTGGTTTTTTTTAATAAAAACTCCTTCAGTTTAAAGACAACATATTAAATCTATACAATGTTATAATGCAATGTGAACAAATTTTAAAAAGAAAATAAATGACAGCTCATAAAACTCACACAGTAATGTATTTTCATCTCCTCTTTACTCCTGATAATCATCAGTGTCTTCTATTTGGAGAAATTGAAGTAAATATATTATACATACAGCACAATCTTTATTAAAATGTTTAGTATCTTTAAAGAGAAAACAAAATTGACAAGAAAAAAATACCCCTCAACAACCCTATTTCCCCACCATTTTCTCCAGGCCCTGTATCAGGAGAGGTCTCATTATTTGTTTGCTTGCTTCCCCGCCTTTCAAACACTTTTTCTGCCCTACTTGAAAATGACTCCAATCTGTCCCACCCAGATTAATTTCGCCATCTTCGTGGGCTTTTCACAGACATGTAGGAAAAAGAAGCCTATGGGACAAGTGTGTAGTGTTAATTAAGGTCAGGCTCGCTGTTCTTGGTGCTCTCTCCCACATGACAAGGTCCTATTTTTAACTGAGACAATTGGTGAATGACTCAGGAAGACCTCTGAAGCCAAATGGCTGCTTGGAGGAATAGAACTTGCTATTTACCAAGGAGAAAATAATGAAGGCAGTCAGCTAAAACTGCTCGTTTTCTGCTTTCAGTGTATCTGGCAACCACATACCATAAACCCAATTTTAAAAGTCTCACACAAGGCAGATAGAGGTATGTTGCTGGTTAAATACTTCTCCCCTTCTTGTTCAGAAATTAATTTCCTGGGAAAATACTTTTAGAAAATGTTGAACACTAAGTGTACCCTTTGGACGTCCACAAAGTACAGTAAAGACTGTTTCCACACGGATTTACCAGAGATTGTTCATTGCTGTGGAGGTGGGAATGAGGGGAGGTAGAGGCCGGGCAAAATATACAGAGCGCTCTAAAACAAACTCTGGGTCTCTCATCTGATGCCCTCATTTCACAGATGAGAAAAATGAAGATGTAAGGACTTCTGATAACTTCCCCAAGAGCACCCGGTTGGTGAACACAAGCACTGGTACTAGAACTCCTGCATTTCCCTTAGTACTCCACTGTCCACACCCCGCAGCTGCACGGAGTCCACAGACAAATCAATGAACATGGTTATGCTATTCCTGTGTTTTCTAGTTAAAATCATCAGTCATCTGGCACTCTAACCTGACCTAGATGCCCCAACTATATTTGTACTCTTCGAATGGGAGGTGCTTCAGACAGATGAGTTACTTTATTATTATTATTAAGGTCTTATGGCTGGAAAATCATAGAACTGGGACTGGAGACAGAGCTTTTACTGTCACATTAAACTGTCTTCCAGGAATAACTTTAAAAGGAGTGAATCCCTTTGTGGAAACTCAGGGAATTTCTGGCTGGAATTGGCCAGTAGAGACCTGTCCTGTCTAAACCCCGCCGAAGGGATCCGCAGGAGTAGGAGAGGAAGCAGCCCTACCTCCTGCTGCAGTAGTTACCAAGGTATGTTTAACTGTGAAAAGCACTTTACCTCCTGTTATCTCAAATGACTGTTTTAAATATCTCAGGCGCAACTATGTCCCCAGGGAGCCAAGTATAGAATCTTTTGTCTAGAAAATGATCGTTTTTTTGCCAGCCCCATTAAATCCATATTGTGCCTCTTTTTCTTCAAAATCCCAATCAACATGGAAGTGCTCACAGGTCTCAGGGTGTAGCTGAGAATAAACAGCATGTCAATTTCACATTGCCTTTGCTTTGCTTAGAAAGGGCTTCAATGGCGCAGTGTTTCTGCAAGGGCTTTGGGTTAGGGGCTAGAAAGGTCACGTGTCTTACTTTCAGAGAGGAAAATAAAGCTGAAAAGCAGGTCCATAACTCTCACTTAAAGAAGACTGGCTGCTTACAGTCAGTAAGTTGTAGGGGCCAGAATGCTTGGGGGTGGGGAGTGCTCTTAATTTAGGTCTAGAGTCATCATTATGTATTAAGTGCCTGTAGACTTTTGTCTAAATTTTAATAAGCTACCTATATGTTTGGCTGGGTTGATTGAATCCACCTGAATAATTTCCTGCCTATTTCAGCAGCATTAATCATATGTACTGTTTCCTGACACTTTTACTAATGTGGTATAGGACATGGGCAAAAGCTGCAGTTTCTTTCTTTCTTTCTTTTTTGCTGTGCCTAAAATACCCACATATACTCATTAATGATTGACATCAAAATAGAGAAGAGAGGATATTTTTCTATTTTTAATTGCCAGGCTATGTAGGTGAACTCTAAGTATAAGGCATGTCAGGAAAAGCAATCTTTGAGTAATCTAATTACATAAGAGCCATCAAAAGATGTCTCACTTAGTCCTCAGAAAAACACGATGAAGACATGTTACTGAGCATTTTTACAGATGAGGAAACAGATCAAGCACCGAGAGACTAAATGATGTTTTTTCAAGGTTACATAAATAATAATGGGACTTAATTTATAATGGTGACTTCAGAATTCAAATCCAAGTCTAAATTCTTTCTACTGCACAAGTATAAAAGTAAAGTTATGCTGAATATATTTTTGTCTTTCAGTGAAGGTTCTAAGACACTTCAGATATGCTCTGTCTTGGGCGATTGTTCCATATTCACATATGCATCTCTCGGTACAGTGTATATTGTATTATTCTGTATTTGTAAAACAAAACTGACCATTACTGGTTTCATTAACAGACATTTATATCGCAAAGAATCTTCAGCATGGATAAAATTCTGAATTCTTCAAGTGTGAAGAGGCAATACTAACTCAGAATTTGATAGCCTTTAAGAGTCGCTGTGAGACCCCTGCCTTTATTTGTCAGGTTAGGATAACAGTATTTGATCCTATTTGTGACGTCCATAGTCAAGGGTGCTATGAAAGTACTTTGGGCTCCCGTGAAAACAAAACAAACCTGTTGTGGTAAAAAGCATCCAATGACTTTGTCAAGGGAGCAGTTTTTGCAAATTTCTCAACCTGGTAAACTTCTTAGGAGCCATGAAAAATGCATATAAAAATGGGGATTAACATTTTGAATGGGCCTGTAGAAACACTTCATATGGGAAAATATCTTAGAGGTTTTTTTGCACCGAATAAAGCCAAAGAAGGATTATTTTTACATAAAATCTCGCACCTAACTAGGACCACCTGGTGTACACTTGTGTCCCATAAACCAGTGATGTCCCAAATCCCCGTCCAAAACAAAAGTCACATTGCTGAGGTCAACTCTGTCCTCATTAGAAGGCACAGTCAGTTCTCCTTTCAGACTCTGGGGGCTGCATTCCTCACTCTCTAGAATGTACAAACGCAGCCACTGCTTGGCCAACTAGCTTTCCACTATTTTCCCCCTTTTGGGGCTTATGAAGTGATTATTTAAATATCCTACTGATGTGTTGAGCTTCTCAAGGAGCTGTCTCTACACATGTTGACACCTACTGTGTGTAACTGGTGAAAAGGCTTCAACTTTACTGAAGGACTTCTTCTAGCTACTGTGAATTATTAACGTTAGCATTATTAACAATGACAAATTAGAGGCTTGTCTGAGGTTTCTCTTAATAAACAAAATACTTAAGTAGATACTTCTTAAGGCAGTTTAAAAATCTCATAAACTTTCCTTTGTCTATCTGATGAAAACTATGACTACTTTACTCGGAAAAATGTGTGTATACCTATTTTCAGTGATTCTTAGATCTTTCAAAAGCTCATCCCATTTTTAACTACTGAGAATTTCTGTTGTATACTGTCTTCTTATACACAGTAGCAATACTCATTTGCAATATTATTACCAATAACTAATATGTATGCATATTAAATGTGGCAGTATGCGATGGAACATTCAACTTCAAAGATTTAAATGTTTATGGATACATTTTTTTAAAGGGCAAAATGAGTTTGGAAATGTGAAATCAATTTGTACAGAGAGGACACACCCATGCAGTCCTGTGAGTGTGTGTCTGGGGGGTGGGGTGGGGGGTGTGCATGTATATAGGTGCATATTGGTGGGTAACATGTAGATTTACCAAGTCTTATCATTTTGCTATATTTCCCACTCTCCTAAATATGAACACTTATGTAAAACCACAGCATTATTGTCATATTCAAGAAACACAGCATATTCAAATTTCTCCAATTGTTTCAGAATGTCCTTGCAGATACTTTTCTAAAACCCAGAATTAAGCATATCTCCTTAGTTTCCTTTACTAGGAGCGTTCCCTGATGGCTTTTGTCTTGCAGAGTTCCAATGTCTTTGAAGAGTCTACAGAAGTTGCCATGTAGACTGTTCCACTATCTCAAAGATTAAAGTCAGGGTAACTCTTTTTGGCTAGCTTGTTTACCCTTAAGTGTAGCTTAGCTGTTTGGGAGCACACCTCACAGTGCGCATGCTCTGGAGCTCCTTACCATGGGCACTTGAGTCAATCACACATAAGGCATCACACACACACCTCAAATGCACACTTAAAAAGATCGTATTTTTTAAATGCATCTATTTTTAAGACTAGACGAAGTTCCCATGAGGTTATTCGGAAGGCAGTAGGAATCCATTATTTCACTAGCCTCAGCCTTGGAAGGGTTTTCTCTAAGAGGGAGAGGCTAAGGAAAAGGACTAAGGTATCTGTAGGCATGTGGACATTGATAATACAAAATCTGAAACTGGTAGTTGGTCATGTGAGTAAAACAGCATCTGATCAAAGAGGAAATAAAGGCAAAAGAGCTAGGAAGTAGCTGAGAGAGATGACATGGACCAGGGTAGACTGAGGGTTCGAACTCAGAGAATTCTAGATGGAGTGTTTGGTAATCCTTTTGGTGGTTTACTAGGGCTTGCCCTTGGCAAACCACATCTTTTTTGTTTCTAAGAAATAAAAAAAAATTTAAAAAGGAGACAAGAGGGTTTGAAAAGACTTTTGGACAGAAAATAGCACTGAGAGAAACAATATTTTGATGAGTTAGTGCTAAATGAATTAGAAACATGTGGACTGAATTTCCCTTGAAATACAAATGGATTGAATAATTAATGGAAAAAGCACTTGGCAAAATGCACTTGAGGTTTTTATTGAACCCAAACCAAAACATTTGAAAATATTTTGAAATATGTGAAAAAGTACAATATACATCTGGATTTGCCCAACCCTAGTAGGGATACAGGAAATATTATTTTTATGTAACATTTATATGATAGCTACAGTATGCCTCAATCCTAAAGTATTTCTTAGAACAGCTCTGTGGCCCAGGTGGCAATTATTATTTTTATTTGGGACCAGAAATTTACCGGCATGGACTTCAAGTAGAACCTTTGGTCAGAGTCCTTTAGCGGGGTTTGTTAGTAGAAACACTGGACCTGCAGACACAAAACTTGGGCCCAAGACTTGGCTTTAATTCTTATTACACCAATCACGCTGTAAAATCTTCTTGGTGGTTTATCATTATGTAATCTCTCCCTTTTCCCACAAATATATTTGACTTAAATACTATTAAGCCAGATATTACTATCATGACACCGGCATTCTTTCATGCCTGTGCCAAAGATAACTATGGTAGATAGAATAATGACCTCCCAAAGAGTCCACGTGCCAATCTCTGGAATTGTGAATATGTACTACACTGGCAAGGGAAATTAAAGTAGCAGATGGAACTGAGATTGTTAATTAAATGACCTCAAAATAGGGAGATTATCCTAAGTAATACAATGATCCTCAAAAGCAGAAAAGGGAGGTCAAAGAAGAGATCAGAGAAAGAGACATGACAGTAGTGAAATCTGGGTGATGCGCTATGGGAAAAGACTCAGCCTGTCTTAATCTTCGAAGAGGGGGAAGGAAGATCATAAATCAAGAGAAAGGGGGCAGCCTCCGGAAGGTGGAAAAAGCAAGGGACCTTAGAAAAGAATGCAGCCTTGCCCACACCTTGATTTGACCTCAGTAAGACCCATGTTGCACTTCTAATCTACAGAGCTGTTAGATCAGGAATGTTTTTCTTTAAGCCATTATATTTATGGTAATTTTTTTTTTTACAGAAGCAATAGAAAAAAAAATGTATCTTATAACAGTCTTCATTTTGAATCATTAACTGTGTCTCCTGAAACAGCATTTAGCTCATTTCTTAAAATCAATTTCAAAAGTTGTCTTTTGGTAGCTGGGTGATCCCAGCCTCTTAGCACTGAAATATGTTGGGAATTTACTGCAAATTCTTTACTTTCCCACCATCAAGAGCATTAACCATCATCATAAACTAAACCCTAATACTGTGTTCAAATCCAGGCACTGCCACTTACTAGCTGTGTGACCTTGGGCAAGTAAGTTAACCTTTCCAAGTAAGCCACTCCCCTCTGTGCCTTCCTCTGTACAATGAAGATAATTTATCTGTGGATTTGGTTGCTGTTAGAATGATTTAGCATCTGTAAATTACTAGAATGCTGCTTTCTGCTTATGCATTTATCCATCTTTTGAGATTTCAGCCACCAAAATCTGCTAAAAGCAAGACTGAGTTTGGTGATCCCTAGGGTCATCTTCAGGTCTGGCATGCTTCAGTCGTTTGTCGAACACCACAACTGGTCTGAATAGGTATCTTGACTGACATTCTACTTCTCCATGCATGATCATAACATCCTATCTCATTAATATTCTTCAATAACCCAGTTTTCTCTAGATTTTGAGACCAATTAATTTCCATCTGTGTATGTAAGTGCTAGATACTGGGCAGCACTGATTTCCATTATTTTTTCCAAATAGAAGTCTGGATACTGTGTAGCCAGTCTTCATTTCAAAGCAATTTTCAAAACATTTTGTTTTTCAAGTACCTAGTGTTTTTCTACTATTATTGTTAATGATTTATTTGCTAAGAGATTGTATGTGCAATGATCTTTGAGATTAAAGTAGAATTTAAGTAATATGCCATTCCATTAGTGGGAAATAGATGAAATAATCACTTCTATTGTGCGGTAATACAAGCACAGACTAGTGGAGCTGGAGTGCACCTAAGGGACCATCCATTCTAGTCACCTCCTTTATAACTCAGGAAATGAAAGCACAGAGGGGAGTGGCTAAATTGGTCACTTTGCTAGTGAAAGATCTAGTCTTCTGACTGACAAGATGATACTCTGTTTAGTAGCCAGTGAATTAGCAACTGAATTCATAATAATGACTTTAAGGTAAAGATTCCAAGAGGTCTTTGTTATAATAAATAGAATGCAAAATTTCAGTACAGTTTTGGTATTAAAAGTATGTTGTTATATTACAATACCTTGAAAAATTAGTCAACTATTTAGTATATAAGGTGATTTCTTACAAGCAGTACATTTGATTCGAGTGTTTGCTCTCTAACCCCAGAAAATTGGGCATTTAAAGTAAAAAAAACTTATTTTGGGAAGTAATGTCAAATGCTACTACTACTAGGTAAGAGATATTGATCTTAGACTTGTATTGATTTTGATAAGCTATTTAAGAATCTTCACCATCATCATTAATTGAATTCCTTGAATCTATGAATTAGCTTAAGGCTTTCTATTACATGCCAACACAAGGTCTCTACGTTCAAGAGAGGTGTCAATACAAAAATGGGAAAAAATGAGCTAGTTTGCCTTAGGTTGAGATGAATTCATAGGATATATTAGGCATAATGAAACTAATGCTTCCTTATTTCCCTCTTGTAAGTGCACAGAAAATGCAAAGGAAAGATGCTTGAGGGAGATAATTGCACAATATAAATAAGGGGATGAATACTTTGGTGGAGTTTAAATGTAAGATTATACACCTTTGTACATTAATCATTTTAATATGGAAATGAGAACATAATACTATAAAGTACAAAGTTCAGCTACAGGAAAAGAAACAAGCAAAAAGGCAATAGGAGACTTCAAATTGTAGATTAAAAATCTTTGAGTATATCTGGAAAGAAAATCTGATTCAAATAAATTTCTAAAGCATTCAGGATGGATGATCCTCTCTCTTCTTGATGATTTAGAAAGAATCTAAAATATCTGTCTCATCCAAGAATTAACTCGGCCCTGCTTAGCTTCTGAGGTCGGACAAGATCGGGCATGTTCAGGATGAGGTGGCTGTAGGAATAATGCTTAGTGAGGTAAGTTGGAGAGAGACAGCATCATATGATTTTACTCATCCATGGTATATGCTGAAACCAAAAAATAAATTAACCAAATCAAACAAAAAAAACTTTTAGTTGCTAGAATCAAATTAGAAAACAGAAATAAAAAAGGGAAGGAGAAGGAGGTGGGAAAATCAGGTAAAAGGAGTCAGTATGTGGTAAAGGATAGAATTGAACTGTTGATATACTTAATGTACTATATACAGATGTTTATTCACACCTTAAATCAATATAATTTTATGATGTGATGTTCCTTCAATAAATTTAAAAAAAATTAAGCAAACTCTTTCTTGTGTTCATGCAAGTATCCAGATCAGAATTTCTCTCTTTTTTTTTTTTCTTTCGGTTCAGCAAGAATTCCTGGTGTTCTAATGATCTCTCATCTACTTTAGCATTCACTTCCTAAAGGCGAAGCAAACAAAGGAACAATATCATCATGGAAAGTAAACTTGCATTTGTTTGAATACATGAAAGTAATACAATCTCCTCTATCTTGGTTAATATGAAAATACGTTTGTGAAACTACTCAATCTCTCTTTTTTCACTTGTCACCTTCATCATTAAGTAAGACCTTTAAGAATGAAAACACTCACAGGCTAACCAAGTCATTCTCTAAAAGAAACTGCAGCAAGCTGCCTCTGGGGGAAAAAAAAAAAATTCTGGAAGAAAATCAAGGTTCAATGTTCAATGCTCACCTTGTGCAAATTATTCTTACAGTGTCCTAGATTTTGAAGTCAATGGAAATCCGCATGACTAGGTTATGTGCATCATTTAAAGAGATTCCTAATTCTAGTAAGCACCAACCACCAAAACTGGTTCTCTCTTTCCAAAGTCTGCTATGAATCAGTTTCCCCTTCTGTAGCCTGAACGAGTAAACAATATCTGTCTCTCCTCACTCTCCAGCCAGTCTGGCAGCCACCTGATTTGTCACAGGCAACCGGTTTACTGCTGGGGAGTCTGCTGGGATGCTCTCGGGAGGCTTGCCAGTCACTGGATCAGTCTTCAGAAGCTGCCTTTGGAAAGCCTGGTGGCCAGGCTGGTGATGCCTGTACTCTCCAGCTATGCCGCAACTCTGGATGTGCAGAGGAAGGCCCGAGGGGTGCCCCAGATTGGTAAATCTGGCCACTGTCACTCCACTCAGACATACCCCCAAACTGAGGATGTTGGCAGGGACAGACAAAAGCAAGCACGGAAATGACCACATGCTTATGCCAAGCATCTGGGTGAAAAGAGGACAAAATGAAGCAGACGGGATTGTGTCTGATTATGAATGTGCTGCTGTTGTAGCAGCATCATCTGCAGATTCCTTTGCATTGTCTAGTCTATAGCACCTCCTTCACATGTTGTAGATAGATTGATGGAGGGAAGGATCAGTCAATGAATTCCCTACTTCTGTGACAGCCTTGGGCAAGTTGTGAAGGTTTTTTCTTTTAGTTATCTCTTCTGTAAAATGTGACTAGTGATAGCACATTACTTAAAGTTTTGTTACTCTTTAGTCCAAGCAAGTTATGAATTAGCTTATGCAAATTATTCGGAACAGTATCCAGAATGTAGTAAGCATTTAATAATGTTATCTTTATTATGTTTCTGCTCACCTTTATTTAAAATTTGCTGACACTTCCAGTTTTCATAGTATCTGAGTTCAAAAGATCATGTCTTACTCAACTGGGTATCCTTAGCACTCAACAAGATAATAGGAAAATAGCAAGAGTCTCCCTGTGCCATGCTTAATGGATGGTGTCTGCCTGAAGTAACAACTTTTTCACAATGTGGTCATGAAAACATCTGCCAGAGCCAAGGAATAAGACAATCCGGAGGAAAAATGTTTAGTTTTGTATTCCTTAGCTATATCCCGTATTTTTGAAAATACAGTACTTATATGCTTGGCCTCTTCAACATATTTACTGCCTCTGTCAGTCTGTTTTTTTTTTTTTTTTTTTTCTTCTTCAGCCAAAGAAAGCTTGGAATTCTATCAACAAAGATTTGAATTATATATTGCCCAAATAAGGGTAAAATAGAAATTTTATTTTGAAATACAATCTTACAAGTAATAACACAAACCAGGAAACTCCATGTGAAATTAGTTTACTAGATCTGTCTCTAGCTAGAAGAGTCCCTAGAGAAGTGTGTGTGTGTGTGTGTGTGTGTGTGTGTGTGCGCGCACGGGCATGCACGGGCATGTGCACGATGGGAGGGGAATAAGGTGAGGAAGGAAAGGAACTGAGTTTGCAATAAGAAGTACACAAAACAAAGAATGAGGCACCAAGAAAGTAACATCAGACTCCTGATTCCAAGGCATGGCAGATCTTCTGACTCTGTGATAATTTTTCAACAGAGGCTTCCCAAGGTGGTAGAACTGGCAAATTTTTCTTTCTTTCCTTTTACTTAGAGGAAAGGTGAAGGCAGTAATGATAGTGAGTAGGCAAGCAGACAGGAAAAGAGAAGAGGAAGACACATTTCCACTTATTTTTAATTGTTGATTTTTCTCCCTGGCCCTGGGACACGAACCTGGGCGTTTGGGATGCATGTGGACTGCACTCAGCTGGAGGCAGCAGACACAACTGCTCCTCCACCAGGACATGCTTGATTATTTTTTAAATTGGAAGTCAACTATGACTTTCTGGGGTCTACTCTGTATTAATGGACTTGGGAATAGGCCAAGCAAAGTTGCAGGGTCTCGGGCAGAGATACATGTTCCTTGGGTTCTATCCTTGCCATTTTCAACTCAAGTCAGGACATGAAGTACAATATACAATAGACAAGAGCCCTAAGGACTGGCCTATAAGCCAGAGAGTTAGTCCCAGCTTTCATTCCTCTCTACTGATAATGAACATGCTAGCTTCTCTACAGCTTCGCTTCTCTACTCATGATGTCATCATCTAAACTTGCTTATATTAACCTCTTGGGGGTATCTGATCCTGTATTGTTTTAAGTCACACTTTTAAAACTCTTCGTGAGAGTGAACTTTTTCATATGTCTATTTGTCATCTTTATTTCTTCTTTTTTGACCTGTCAGTGCATATGTTTGACCATTTTTCTACTGATATGTCATAAGAACTTCTATGTCCACGTTTGACTTTTTTATCCCTGGCAGCTTCCTGCACGTTAGATCTTAAAGTTCCATTCTCACCAAAAATATATTCAACAATTGAAAAATGGTCTCTGATTACAGAAATGTTTTTTGAGAGCCATGTTGGGTGTGACTTTGGGTTGACTGCCTATTTTATAACTCTTAAGGAGCAAATGAAATTTATCCAGTAGAGCTGCAAATAGTTAATGTCTGATTGAAAATATAACTAAAAGGTTTACCAACTTTCAGCCATTAACCAGCTTTGTATCTAACCCACCAATTTATTAAGTTGTGCTTATGGACTTAGCATTTCAAATATGCTTTTTGACTATTTTTTATGACCTTACTGGTTCCCTCACAAATTAAAAAGCTAAATAAAATCTTTGACGCGTTCATTATATAATTGCCTGAGATTCATGATGTTACCTTTCCAAAAATTGTAATTTAACACTATGACTTCGAATTTCTCCCCAATTTCATCACTATTCATTGCTTTTACTGAATATGAATGAATTTTAAAGTGTATATTCCTAGAATCGAGAAAGATTTGCTGATGCTTTCTAGCTCTCCTGGCTCCTCTCACTTCAAGGTTAAAACAGAAAACTCCAAATCAAAAGAACCTAGCTCCTGGTCCCTTCATTTTTACTGAAAGCACAGAGTTCCTTCCCATGAAGTCTGCCAGGACTCACAAACCTAACCTTTTCTGTTTCCAGGTGGCTGCGGTGGAGTTTTTACAGCCTCACTTTCCATCTCACTCAGCTTAATTTTAATGGCTGCCTCTTTCCGGGGGTCTTAGTGAACTGTTCCAGGAAGGGTTATAACCTACATTAAATAATAATCATTAAAAAAGAAAGATAGAAAAAATAAATTCCTTCTGTTTACACATCCAAACCCAAAGGTCATTGTGAACAGGATTCTTGGCTGATTTGGAAAGATGATACTCTCTTAAATTCTTACTGGATTTCTGCAATTGCCCCCAAAGTGCTGTTCTCAGTCTCACTGTTCACTGCCTCTTACCCCTTCCAATCACCATCAAACACCATTTCCACAAGCCATGAAGTGGTTTTATTTAGATGTAAATATAATCCTTTCACTCCTCTAATTAAAATCTTTTAGTGACTCCTCTTAATGCTGTGGGGATATAAATCAAGCCCCTTTGGATTATTAAGCCAGCCTCTCACAACTTTTCAGACCTACCCTGTGTGGCATCCTCACAGACTCCATTCTTTCTAGCTGTTCTGATTACACACAACCCCTGACTGCCTCATGTGCTCTGACGCCTCTCTGCCCTCCAGGTCCTTACTTCTGTCTAGGGTACTTTGCCCTCTCCGCCACTTAATTCTCACATGTACCCCAGACTTAGCTCCAGCTCCACCTTCTCTGACAGGCAGGTCCTAATATTCCCTTCACTGGTGACTTAGGTGACTTTCTTAGCTTCTTTGGGTAGCAGTCAAGGAACTGTTCCACTTTCTCAATCTACACACTGCTTCATAGATATTGCTTTGATTCTGTGTCATTCTCACAGGATATCAATTGGGCAGAAAGTAGTTTACATTTCAAAAATCCCATGATTTATCCTATTGTCTTAACATAGGGAATGCTCACAAAGTAGGAAATATACAACCTCATCTTATGGCTTAAAATCTTGAGCAACGAAGTGCCTTAAGACTATATATTAGACATCTTTAAAGTACCTTGGTTTATTATCAGATTTCTAAAGTACAGGAATTTTAAGAGCCTCCTTGTCATTAAAAACCTGGTCTATGAATATGGAGTCAATCTGTGTGCATGACGTGTCACATGAAGTCATAGGAGAGAGACACAGAATACTGACAAACAGTACTGCAGGGAAGGACAGCGTGTCTTGGATTTCTCTTGAACACTCAACATGACCTAATATATATCTGGTTATAAACCAAGAGCTCAGTAAATGCTTGTTGCTTGATTGACTGGTTGGCAACAAGTAAATGAAGCAACAGGGAAATTGAGGGATTATAACATCAGTGTAGGAGGGTAATTTGGGAAGCATCTCATTCATAGCTTCTGCATTCAGGAGACTAGACCAATTCATCTGTCTCATTTATACAATATTCACTTACAAATCTTTAAATCTTTTGTTGGGGGGCAGTCTTTTTCTACCTGAAATTTTATAGATTCAACACTTCGTTATGGAACAATGACTCATATCTCAGCTTCCATCTACCTCTTAAACTATAGGCTGTAGTTCCAACTACAGAACATCTATACTTACATGTTCAGCAAGTACTTTCTATGCTGAATAAACAGGTATGAACTCAACGTCTGAGCCTTCTCCTCCACTCTCCCTCCAGGCTATTGCGCACTAGGTTTTCAGCCATTTACTAATTTGTGACCCTGGATACATTACTTAAAGTCTCCAGGCCTTGGTTTTTCTGATCTGAAAATGTATATAATAAGAAGTTTCTACCTCAGAGAGTTGTTATTAAGATTAAATGGTCACTCTAAGTTAGGCATTTAGAATGACTCCTGGCACATTTTAACTCTCATGAGTATTTGTTTTTATTATTTTTGTTATTCAGCTACACTATTTCTGAAATGGCAGGGTTGTCCTCATCGCTACCCTCTCCTTGATCTCCATAATCATGGTCATTAATTCTTATACAGTCTCCTTTGCCCTATTTTTCTCTTTTGTGGCAAGTCTTCTATTGTCCAGTTAGGAAAACAGACACTACTCCAGATGTATCTAACAGAGAGGCTATAATTCAAGAAATAGGTTTAAGTAGGTAACAGAATTGCTAAGAAGCATAACAGGGACATTCCACAAAAACAGTAGGCCACTGATGCTTTTTAGGATTACAAGGATAATGGGGCGGCCCTGATTGCCTGTCTTCTCTCACTCTCCAGTTTTCCTCCAGGGCCTCTTCTTGGCCAAATCTATATGGAAGCTATTCAGCAACAGGAAAGGAAGTTAGTTTCTTATAGTATAAGGCAGAACAGGGGAAGAGACAGCTACTTGGGCCACGTCAGCTCATTCTGTCTCTCTCTGCCCTGTCCTCCCTCTTCAGGCTTTCATTATCTCATGCCCGGACGATTCATAGTCTCATCCCTGGCCTTCCTGGCATTAACTTCTGCCTACTCTAGCCCCTGCCCATATTTTCTGAGTTATGTTATTAAAAAACAACTCCATTCATGCCATCTAGACTTAAAAACATGGATGGTTTCCTGTATTCCATCTGATAATATTCCAGCTTGGATAACATGGTCCTACTAAATGCTTGATTCTCAGAATCTAAGTTATTGTAGGTCAAAACTGGTTAAAGACGAGCTCTTTTTAATGGCTTGATCTAAAATCCCTCCTGTTGTTTGTGCTATGCTTTCTGTGATGTAGGTGACTAGAAATCTGCAACTGGTCTTTTCATGCTTTTCAGTGTTCTCAGAAAAAAGTGACATTTTTCTTTCAAGAATCATCACATTTGGAGCTGTTGATGGTCCTTTGCACTTAGCTGTCCCTTACTTCTGTGCTGCTCCTGCATGTCTCCCTAACTCTTCCTACACTTTTCCTGCCACAATGAATTCTTTGATTTCCTACCTGTTTATTCTATTGTTTCCATGTATTCTCCCTGGGTATTCTGAACAGAACTCTGTGGGATCTCTGTATTTGTTAAATTATTCACACTGGATATAATCATTGTGCTAGGATTTCTCCCAGTGGAGTAGTTTTCTGTGGGTTCTAACTGGGGTGCTGTGAAAACTCCTCCATGAGCCACAGCATCCCTTCTGTTTTGTCAGACCATGTGGACGGTGGGCTGATTTATTTCATCACACCTTCCCTTTAATCTAGTCTGCATACTGTGAATAGAATTCCATTTGAAGACTGCTTTTTGTTCATCATTTAAGATTAGCACTTTCTCTTTTGCACCTTTTCCAAATCTTCCTCTGACCCATAAATTTTCAAGATACACCTGGGCATGAAATCATAGCTACCACACACTAGGGTGTCCTAAACTTGTGGCTGATGAATCTCACATATTTTTTGATATGATGTGTTTCAAGGAGCAGAACACTTCTTTGATATGGTAAATAGAGTCTAAAATCAGTTCCATCTTTTTTGCCTGTATCATTTTGCCAGAGTGGTCTAAAGTAAGAATGTTCATGATGGTAGAGTATTTGACAGCTGAGTTTTCTTTTTCAGAAAAGGAATTGGCATTTTCCCAGCGAAATAGGGAGTATGCTTCTGTAATTTTGTGCTAGCTTACTATGCCTAGTTTATGAAACCCCCAAAGCTTTACTCCATGTAAACTTTTCATTTATTATAAGCTGTGAATAATCTCAATAGATCCATAGAGCTTCTCATGTCTTTGAAGTGTTTGCTGAGGATTCCATTTAAAAGTGAGCTAAAACTAGATTGATTCATAAAGAATAACTTATCAAAAACTTTTAATAAATCAACACAAGAAAGCTTTAGGCACAGAAGGAGAAATATATTTGTGGGACCAAATCTAAAAATAATTCCTACCTTGTTCCTGCTGCTCATCCATAACCATAGGTCTATAGCACCATGTAGCAACAGCTGTAATGGAGGAATAATCTATCACAAATTTGGGAATGAGAACAATTCGATGTATGTCAAATGGAACAACAATTTAGATCTTCTAAGATAAGAGGACATGTAACATGCAAAGAATTTAGAAAATGACACCAACTTTTATTTGGACATTCGGGTTGATGAAGGGATTTTATGAGGGCTATCCCTGGCCTCTCACTGGTCTAACCCAAGCAGAGAACAGAAATAAATATTGGCAGCAGTGATTTTCCTTTTAAAAATACACACTGAGCTTATGAAATCCTTGAAGAAATTAGCCACTCAGGTGTCAGTTTTTCCACTGCAATGTTATTTTTTTTATACATGTCTACATCTTCAATAATTTAAACATTTTTTCAGGGCAGGGAAGATATATTATTCATTTTTGTATACTAAGAGTCTTGCACAGTGCCTAACACAAGGTGGCATCCAAATATGCTCATGGCATAAATTATTGGACATATGGCGAGTGTATGGAAATTATACATATGTGGTAAATTCTAAGAAAACCTTCTCCCTGTTCTCATTCCTGGTATGACAAATAAGTGAATGATTTAAAAAAAAAAAAGTTTCTTGGATTTTTCCTTGAGGACTAAACGTGACTCAAGTTATTTTTTTTGTCAGATAATTACAGGTAAAGAATGTCTAAAATAGTTTAAACATGCATATTTAGTTAGGTATGGGTGTACCAAGAGCCTGATACTTCAAGATGCAGCATTCAAGAGAAACTGGTTTGAGAGCTATGAATAGATCCAGAAGATGAAAGCAGGAATTTAAGGGACAGAGCTGGTCACAAACAGAACTAGTTTAGAAGCTAAAAAGGTCAGATACCTGTTAAGGCCAACCATTCATAGCCTAGCAGTAGGAATTCTAAGGGGCTAAACTAAATCAGAGAGAAATGTAAAAACTGGCCAGTAACTAACAGCAAACTAGGCCTCTATCTACACAAATGCTTCTCAATGTTCTTCATATTGAGACATACAAAGAAAATGATAATGTGTCAGCACACCTGTAACACATGACAAAAAATGGTTGGAAGCTCTGTTCTGCTCCATTATTAGATGCATTTTGAGTCTATATGACTTTGGAGTCTTGAGTAACAAAGTCAGTCCCGTACATATTAGACAGGTTAAGATGGAAGGCTAGGGAAAAAATCATCTTTATTCATTCATCTGTTGATGGGCACTGAGGATTTTTCCAGTTCTTGGCTATTGCAAATAATGTTGCAAGAAAAATGATGTGCATATCTCTTCAAACTAGCGTTTTGTGTTTTGGGAGTAAATTCCCAGAAGTGGCATAAGAGAATCATAAAATTTCCATTCTCAATTTTTTGAGGAGTTCCCATATGCTTTCTATAATGGTTATACCAATTTACACTCCACCAATAGTGTATAAGAATTTCCTTTTATCTCCATCCTCACCTACATTTACCTCCTCACCAACACTTATTGCTTTCAGTCTTTCAATAATTAAATATTCTCACAGCTATGAGGTGATATCTCAATTGTCATTTTGGTTCGCATTTCCCTAATAACAAGAAATGGGGAGCATCTTTTCATGTGCTTATTGGTCATCTCTATGTCTTTGGAGAAATGTCTATTCAGATCTGCCATTTTTTGACTTGACTGTTTGCTTTTTTCTTTTGTTGAGATATAGTTCTTTATATATTTGGATTTAACCCCTTGGTATGATTCAATCACATTAATAGATTTATGCATGTTGGACCACGCTATGATAGCTGGAATAAATCCCACTTGGTCATGGTGAGTGATCTTTTGATGCATTGTTAAATTCAGTTTGCCAATATTTTGTTGAGGATTTTTGCATTTATATTCATTAGAGATACTGTTCTGTAATTTTCTTTTTATATAGCCTCCTTGTCTTTTTTTTAGAATAAGTGTAATATTGGCTTCATAGAAAATTTCTGGAAGTGTTCCTGTTCTTTAATTTTTGAAAAGAGTTTGAGATGAATAGGTGTTAAGTCTTCTTTGCACGTTTGGTAGAATTCACTAGTAAAGTCATCTGGTTCTAGGATTTAATTATGGGAAAACTTTTGATTACTCCTTCAATTTCCTTGCTTGTGATAGGTCTGTTAAGGTTTTCTGTTTCTTTTTTCCTGAGTCAGTCTTGGTATTGTGCATGATGCTAAGAATTTGTCCATGCTCTTTAGGTTGTTAAATTCATTGGCATATATTTTTCATAGTAGTCTCTTATGATGTTTAATATTTTGGAGGCATCTGCTATAAATTCTTTTTCATTTATGATTACAGTTATTAGAGTTTTTATTTTCGTCTTTCCTTAGTGAACCTAGACAAAGGTGTGTCAATTTTCTTTACCTTTTCAAAGAACAAGCTATTGTTTTCATTGATCTTTTGAATTATCTTTTTGATTTCTATTTTATTTAGTTCAGCTCAAATTTTTATTATTTCCTTCTACAAACTTCTGGCTTCTATTGTTCTTTTTCTAGTTAATGAATAAATGTCTTGCAATCAGGTCTGTATGCACTTCATTTATTGGCTCCTAGTGCTCTCTGTTCTGTGTTCTTTGCCCTCCAGAGTCCTACTATACTCTAAGGAAAAGTCCTTCTATTTTCCACACCAAGTTTTATGCACTTACATAAACTGGGTCATTCTTAGATGAGGAGGCAGTCACTGTGGGGCAAGCCCTTCAGCCCTAGGAAGAAGGTCTGTAGAAGTGGGTCCTGAAGGACCTGGGTACCAGGTAGTAATCATTCTAAGACTAATGAGCTTCTCCTACCCTTTATGATAACGTGTCATTTAACTTTGTGAAGATGCTTATACAAGTTATTTTTCAAAGATCATAGATTTTAAATGGGTGTAGTTTGGGTATGTCTGTGGAAAAGAGTGAGCTCAAGATCTTATTAGCTCATCATCTTGGAACAATTTCCTACACTTTTATTTATAATACATTATGATAAAGCCATATTAAAGTCTAAACATTTGATATAAAATATTTAGTCATTTGGTAAATCTTTTTCCAATGTAATAACTTTTAAAATTTATTAAATCTTTCAAATATGCCAAACAAACGCTGAGTATTGCTAAACATATTTCTATGAATTAATAAATATTGTTAGCCTTATTTTACAACTAAAGGAACAAAAAATTTCTCAAAATCCCATGACTAGGAAGGGGCAGAGCACTAACCAAACTTCATTATTTCTCTAATTCCCAAGTACATGTTTTACTAGGACACACTATTTCTCTGTTCTAATAAAAAAATTTTTAATTTGATTAGTTCATTTACTATCACACAGATATGCTCTAAGCATGTAATATGTACAAGGCACCTTGCTAACTAATTTGGCTACAAAGATGAAAAAGATATAAACCCTGTCAGGTTTTATGAGATCTAAAGTTTAGGAAATTTTGAGAGCCTCTTTAAGAGAAAAAGAACACATAAAGAAATAATACACATCATACATGTAAATCCCCCAAAAAAATATGATGGCAGATTAGGAGAAAGAGGCTCTTAGAGGAGTGAAGAAGTTTTTACATAGGATCATAAAGATAATAGAGCTTGGCTGGATGTAGAAAGGTAGAAAGCCCTTCTGGCAGAGGAAACAACATACCAAGCCTCAGAGACATGACGCAGAGGGAGGACATGCCTAGAAGATCACAACTAATTTACTATATTTGAAGCTAAAACTCTGTATATAGAGAAGGTAGTGGGATGATACAAACCAGGTGAAAAGAGAATACAGTCAGTGAAAGACAAAAGGAAGAGGGTGCTGTAGTAAGTGTTTTGATATGATCTTTTGGGTGTGACTGAAGGTTTTGGATTCATGGGTCAGATTTTTATTTTGAGGTTTTCTTATAATCTTGTCAAAGATGGCAGAGCGGGGTTAGTTAGAGCTGAGGGGATACAGTGGAACAAGAGTAATAAATGAGAGAAGTTATGAGGAACTGAACTCAAAGGAGGAAAGAGAAATGAAAAGAAAATCATTTTATATAAAAATAATGGGAAAGGGGAGGCAATCAGTGATGTTCTAAGTGCCCACCCTACCAGGGAAATAAATGATAATATATTAGTTCTAACACTGAGTGTTCTGCAGTGCTCAGCAGAGTGCAGTGGGTCTGCCTGTGAATTTTATTCCTGGACTGGAGAGGGGACTGCCAGCAAGAGAATAACCACTGTCTGCTTCCAATGAAACCAAGTGACTGACAGCAGCAACACCAGGACCCAACATCATTGTACAGGAAGAAACCAAAAGCAAAAGGAAAGGAAAGCTGCAGTGATAAATTTAAGGCAAGATGAAAGCTATGCCAAAATTTAAGTCACCCCAAAATGCCAATGGACCAAAGAAAGGAAGATGTTAGGAGTGCCCCAGAATTCCATTGCCAAGAATACCGTGGACACTGATTGGACAACCTAACAGATAAATAACACAAAATAATCATATAAAAAAGCTAACTGAGATGCAGGAGGTGACACCACTATTCAAAGGAAATTGGAAGACCTCAAAAAAAGAAATGACAGCTCAAAGAGAGCACTTCATCAAGGAGACTGAGGCAATGAAGAAAAGCCAGGCAGAAAAGCAACAAAGAAAGACTGGAAATGAAGCAACAGGTCATACTGATCTAAGAGAAATATAGAATATTTACCCCAAAAATAAAAATACACATTATTCTCAAGTGTCCACGAAACATTCTAAACATTCTATTGGCCAGATTTGGTACAAAAACAAGTCTCAGTAAATTTAGCACGACTAAAATTATACAAAATATATAAGGGAGTAAAACTAGAAATGAACCAGAAGAACATAACTGTGAGAACCACAATTTTCATTGACATTACCATGAAAATTCATAATTAATTATAAAAGGAGATACCAAAAAAAAGGAATAAGAGAGTTAAGAGGAAAATAAGTATCACTTTTAGGTTGATCAGCTAAGTTGATCGGGAGAGGTAGAACTAAGTTGATTCCCACTTTGCTATTTTGGGAGCATAACTGAATACCAGAGTAGCAGAGGAAAGGAAGTTTTGGGGAAATGGAGAGATGGTCAGTTTTTGACTACTAAGTTTGAGAACCTGGAGGGCATACAGGGAAACAGAAGTCTAGGTGCAGTTTAATATGTGATTTCAGAGATCAGGGAGATAGACAGGGCCCAGAGATTTAGATTTGCCAAAATTAGCCTGCCTTTGGTATTTGAAATAGCATGGATGCCATGCTAGGCGTTATCTATGGAGGGAGAATGGAAGAGGCTAGAAGGCAGAGTCTTAGAAGAAACATGTATGGGAAGGTGGGGGAGGCAAAGGAGTCTGCAAGATAGTTCAAGGAATGAAGTACATTCCAAACTATAAAATATTCCACTTCTGCAATATTCTGAGTTTTTTGGTATCTTTGAAGAATCACAAGCAAAATTTAAAATTTTCACCTTGAGAATCTCTACTATTATTCTAATAATGATGCTCCACTTGTTCCAACATATAATTGAACATTTTGCCTTCCTTTTCTATGATGACTCAATAGTTCTTAAACCTGGGTGCTCATTAGAATCATGGAGATAATCTAAACAAATAATAAGTAATAGTTCCTTATATAAGAGATTCTGAATTCTGAATGGACCCCAGTGCAACAGTTCTTCAAGCCTCTTTAGAGCGTTTTAAAGTAGTATTGAGAAACTTCATGGCCATATCCAATCCCATGATTTGGAGTAACAAATGTAAATTAAGGATTTCTAACTTCATCCCTCCAGTACAGACCTCTTCCACAAGGTCAAAGAAATAGAATTGGCTGCTTGGTATTTCCACTTCTAACAAGTCTTTCAAAATGATATGTTCAAAATAGCATTCATGTTTTCCCCCAAAACCTGTTTCTTCCTTCATGCTCATCTCAATAAGTATCATCATTTACTCTCTCAGATACCAAACCCAAGAGTTACACTTCATTTTCTCTTTGTTCTCACCTTCAATCTGAAGGCTTTACTTTCCAAGTATTTCCTGAATCCATTCACTTTTCACCATCTCAGATATTGTAGTCCAATTCCAGACACCATCTATTTTTGCCTAGATGACTACAGTAAATTCTAAATGATTTTGCTTTCATTTTTTAGTTCTTTAAGGTCAGTTTATCCACAGAGCTAAGTGGCCTTAGTTGTGACTCAGTTTGAAAACCGCTGGCTAGAGAGAAGAGAAGCAAGGTGCCAGTAGCAGAAGGCCTTGTCTTCATGCACTCCAGGTTGAGGTTTCCCAATTCACCTCACAAGCCTTTTGCCTAGACTTGACACTTCTTCCCCTGGTATCTTCAAGGTTAGTAGCACAACCTTCAAGGTCAGCAGCACAGCCTGATAGCCAACACATTCCCCATCTCCCAAGTCTAAGATTCCAGGATGTGTATTTAGATTTGCCCCAATCCTCTTGGCGTCCTGGAATGACCCGTGATTCCTATTTACCCTGGAACCTGTTTAAACCATTGGTCCTTAGTTGTTTCTCATACCCTCTTCTGCCTTCTATCAAGTCTCAGAGTACTTCAGGTTGACTTAAAATTATCAGTACC
>RJWH01000349.1:172599-207896 GCA_004363575.1 Solenodon paradoxus
AGAGAGAGAGAGAGAGAGAGAGAGAGAGAGAGAGAGAGAGAGAGAGAGAGAGAGAGAGAGAGAGAGAGAGAGAGAGAGAGAGAGAGAGAGAGAGAGAGATTTTAAGGAGTTAGATCACATCAGTATAGAGAGACTGGAAAGTTCAAAATATACTAGGTAGGCCCATAGGCTGGGGACCCAGGAAAGAGCTGATGCTACATTGAGTCATAGGCAGTCTTCTGGCAAACTTTCCTCTTCCTTGGGGAATATCAGTCTTTTCTATTAAGGCCTTAAACTGATTGAACAAGACTCAACCATATTATGGAGGATGATGTGCTTTATTGGAAACCTATGGATTTAAATGTCAATTTAAAATATCAAACATACTTTCACAGATATCTAGAATAACATTTTATGAAGTATCTGGGTAATATAGTCTAGTCAAATGGACATCCAAAGCTAACTATCAAGACAAGGCAAGTGCCATTTGAAAGAGACAACAAGCAAATGTGTGTATGTGCTTCTCTCTAAATCTTGTTATTCCATCCCAGTTAGTAATGCTCCTGAAGTATTTTCTCACATCACTTTTCACTTCTCTCAAGGATGCCCGTTCAAGTATCAAATAGGTAACTTACAAAAAGCTTTTGCTGAGATATAAGTAATTCATAGTTCCCCAATAAGTAACTGAGTAGACAATTCAAAGCAGTTGAAAATCCAAGTCTAAAAATGGCCTTTTAGTTATTATCGTAAGTTTGCTTTAAAAGTTCCTCAGAAGGAAGTTGTTGAAGGATGTGTATACCTGCGAAGCTGGAAGTGCCCACTGACTTAGAACCATGTCTGTCTTATTCATTATTTTAAGCATAGGATCAGGTACTGTGTGGATATTCAGTAAACACCTGTAGAAAGACTAAGCGGCCCTAATATGTTCCCAGTTAAAGCTGGTCTCATGTTTTAAATACTGTAATTGGCACCTCTCTGGCACCACAAAAGTGTATGACTCTTGTGATGTCACCTGGATTATTTTATTTTGTATTAATATAGAGTGAAGAAAAGAGAATAGTACAAGATTCGGTGACTACATGCGTGGTGATTGGACTGCCTGAGATCAAATGTTGCGTCACCACCTGCTATGTGATCCTGTTCAAATTACTGAACCCTCTTTGTTCCTCAGATTAGTCATGTGCAAAATGGGGATCATGATCACATTTATTTTAGTGAATTATTGGGAGGATAACATGGGACTTCATATAAAGTGCTTGGTAGACTTTCTCACACTTACTAATATCAGTTATTATTGTTGATGTTGATAATGCTCGAAATAGTGCTTGTTGTTTCATTGAATGCTTCTTCAAGATCACCTATAAAGAATTAACTCATTGTTTTTGGATAAAATAATTGGTTCAATGACTTACTTCTTGCTTGAAGAGTTCCTTTGCTTCCTAATGTCAAGAAAGAAATAAGACTGGGCACTCTGGCCATTTTTACACCTTCACTGTACCTCTGTGATGTTTATATTCCTTCTAAGGTGACATAAGTTAGGCTCAGCAGGTATGAAATGAGATACCCTAAGTTTTTACAATATTTTACTATTATTCCCTTATGTTATTTAATTTTGAGTTAGTCTTAGAAGGACATTGCTTGGTGTTTGGGGACCAGTGGAGCTTAGAGTCTGGCTGTTGGTGGTCATAACGCCTAAGTTTTATTGGGGAGAAGAAGGGTGTTAGCCAGGTGTCTTGGCCAGTTTCCAGATTTGGTTCAGTGAATTTTGCCTCTTGAAATTCCCTGCTGTCCTTTCAATTGGCTATGGTATTCCTTTTGGCTTCCTGTCCCAAACTGAGGTCCATGGGATTGTGATGCGGCTGCAGGACAGCTGCTGTGTTCCTCCACCGAGGTGCTATGTGTGTATTCCGGTGCTGGATGAAGCTAGAGGCTTATGCACAGCCTGGACAAAGTATCAGCTTGCAAAACACTGAGGGACCCTCTGGGATGAAGGAGTCTGGGCAGAGCAGAGATGCTGTAGTGGTGACATGTATTGATTCATTGCTATCTCAAGGAATGTCATGGGCCTTAGTAGTGTGGACCAGAACCCATGTGGTTACTTATTCTGCCAGCCTGAATAATGGTGTGAGAGGGATGGCTGCATGGTGTTCACAGCAGGATGCTATGATTGACAGAGGAGGAAGACCCAGGGGTGAATTTCAGCTGCTAGATTTGGCCAGATGGGAGAGGCCTCCCATGTGTGTTAGAACGGGGATAGGAGCTTCTAGGATATCTAGCCCATTGAATTACATTGCATTTAAGAATTTATATTTCTTGGTGGAATGCTAATGGTCCATAGCCAGGAGGAATGTGATAAACACAGTAATGACAACAATGAAATCCTACACACTGACAGTGAAATCAAAACACTTGCCTGGTGTGAGCCTCCTATGACTACATAGAGGGAAGGATAAAGAGGAAACGAAATATTTGAAATTTTCTCATTTTATGACAACGACTAGGGTTCTACTTATCAAAAAATAATACCTGAAAATATTAGTTTCAAGTCATGGGAATAATAGAAAGAGCATAATTTGTACCTTCTGGGAAATCTCAGACCTTGAAATTGTGCAGAGAACCTTCCCTCCCCAATTGTTTCACACATTTCTGAGTCTAGCCTAGGATTTTAAGATTAATGCCCAGTGGTTGTAGAAGAAATGATCCAGTGATTACTTGTCATTCATACGACCATGGAGACTGGATTTGGGAAAATGGACCTATAATTTGTTCCAATGAAGTCAGGCAATGACTTGAAGTTGAACCACAAAAATACGAAAATGTTCTGGAACTATATATATTTTTTCTCTCTTCTTTCAGCATCCTTTTCTTCCCCCCACAGACCTCCTAGCTTCCTTTTTTTTCCCTCTGTTTGCTTTAACATTTCTTTCCTATGCACTTTCTTTCACCCCAGTCCCATTGTTGAAGAAGCTAAAACCACTGATTTAAGAAGGTAGTCAACTAGAAAAAGCTCTGCTCTTTGTCTCTAAATCAACCTTATAGAAATCACAGAAGCTACAAGGAACTAACTTAAAAACTCTTAGAAATTTGGGGGTGGGGGGAATGGGAATGGTAAACTGAAGCCTTGGGGAATAGGTCTATTCTTCCTTCTCATTATTGAGTATTGAAAGGATGCTGCATCTGTCCCTCTGAATCCATCAATCTTGAGTCATTAACAGAATTCAGGTCAATGCCAAAAGTCCTATTGATCAGAGAGGCTACTGACAGTAGATCATCATTCCTTTATTCTCTTCCTTTCTACATTTCCAGGACATATGGTTAACCCCCAAGGGAGGAAACAGTTGCTTTCCAGCATTGTTTCCTGTGCTCACTTCTCCCCTAAACCTGATCACATGCTTTCATTAAGAATTCTTTGTCTCATACTTTTCAATTTTGCCTCCTCCAGAATCTGTACCAGCCACTGAAGCCCCTTGTCATAGCTCAAAAGTTCATAAATAATTATAACCCAGGCCCCTTCTCCTTCCAAACAAATGGAGCACCCCCAAGATCAGAGCTTTAGTTTTGCTCACTGGAGAAATTCCCTTTACTACTGTCCTTGAGACTCCTCTGAGTCTGAAGTGTTGCAGTAGTTCATTTCTTGGTATTCTGTCAACTCCCCTGTAAGGCAGTGCTGAGATCTCCCTCCTTTTTCAATCGGTTGCATAGAACAGCATTGCCACCATCATGAGGCCATGCTGAGAGAGAGGAGTTCATGAATTCCTGGGTATTGAACTATTTTTCCATGCAATGTACTTGCACCTTCTGGACCAAGACAGGACTAATCCTGGATTTTCCAGTCCACTGCACAATGGATTACTGCTGCTCCCTTTTCATTGGTGGATCTGAAGATACGTAAGTCACAGCAGAAAGTTCTAGTCACATAATCACTGACTGTCCATGGTCAAGTTCTGAGTCACTACTAAGGACTATAGATGTTTATTTCGAAGTAGATAATATTGTTGAAGAGACAGAATTTGTTTTCGAATTCTAGGAGCCTGCCTTAAGAATTCTGCCCCTGGTTCAAATGCCTGGAGGTTCCACACAACATCCTTTATCCACTGCCCTCACCACTTCAAGCACCCCAGCACTAACGTCTCCGCAGGGCCAAACAGCCTAAGCCACAAGAGGAATTTTTATTACAAATCCTGCTTTTTTTTTTTTTTCCTGCTCTGCACCATCCTCAAAATTAATACCCTGCTGAGTCACCTGATTAGTGGGTTAAAACACTATTCCTAATGATGATACCTGCTACTTTATAATTTCAAAGAGGACTGCCAAACACTGTGCCCCTTTCTTAGTGGAAAATTCAAGATCAATAACTTGTACTAACTTGTGCAGTTATCTCAGCACACCCTATACCATCCACTCAAAAAAAAACCAAACAAACAAAAAACAAAACCCAAACAAACAAAAAAAAGGTTACCAATGTGGAAGGCTCCTGAATGTTCATGAGGTAATCTCCCCTCTCCTGGTTTATATATGTCTCTGTAGGCATCTACAGCCTCCTCACCACACTTAGCATTCAATCGCATTAAGGAAATACAAACAAGCTTTCCCACCTCCAATGTTGCTAAAGTTTACAAACAATTAAATGATTTATATTTTTGAGATTTCCAGCATTTGAAGAATTGCCACTCCTCAATATTGATCATGAAAATACAAATAAGTGCACTTCTGTAGTTAGCAGATCAATATTTACATTGATATATATGTTTTGTATGCATATTTATATGCACATGTGTGTATATTTTAGAAATATGTAGCAAATATACATCTGTGTATATATAAGTATAAAATCTATATAACTTATGAGCCAATGATTTATGTTAATCCTATCCTCTCTATCTTTATCCTAAAGAAATGTAAGAGCCAAGAAATACAAATACAATACAAAAGGACTTCCATCGCAACATTTTATATGAGATTAAAAAAAGAGACAAATGGAATATCTACTAACAAGGACTTGCAAATAAATTATAGTACATCTATAATTTCATATTATGCCACCACTGATAATTCTGATGTATGTTACTTTTACATCCTGTAGAATAATTTGTCATTTTATATATAAAATCATTTTATACATAGTCATTTTAGTCAGTTTATATAATCATTGTATATAAAAATAACTTCCTTAGGAAATCATCCCTAACTCCTTAGGCAAAAAATTTCTTGCGATTCCATAGCCAAAAATTTCCATATTATAATACTAACGCCTCTTAAAGTTTCTTGCCGAATATCTATCTTTACACATAGTTAAAGCTCAAGTTAGGGGTTGCATGCAATACCTGCCTCTCAGTTCTTGGAACTGCACAGACTAGATTCAACTAAATGGATGTGACTTTAATGTAATATTTCCATTTATGTAAAACATGCGTACATATTGGTGCATACATAGAGAGATGCCTGGAGGAATGTTCAATTAAATGTAAGGAAGGTAATCTGTAGGTGGGAGCTTTTGAATGATTGTTGTTTTCTTCTTTATACTATTCCATGGTATGTGAGTCATTAAAATGACTGTAAGATCATAATGCTTAGTAAGTCATTTTATGCTATTGATGATCGTGTTTTTTCATATAAGCTATATTTGCTATGACCCAACATTTAGTATAATCTGACTTGGTCTCTCCTACACATGTAGCTTCTTGATAGCAGACCAAATAATGACACCAGGAAACAATAAGTCCTCTAATCACTCCTCCTCCTCTGTCATTGTCACAGTGACTTAAGTAATTTTCTGAGTTGGCTGCTGAGTTAATGTGAAGGTGGGCAAAACACCACGTGTTCTTTATTGAAAACACAGTCTTAAGATTCCAACAAAAACCCAAGCCCAGAAGCTCTGCCTCTTTCTCTGATCTGTTGCAGACTCTTAACCTGCAAAATAGAATTTAAGTAACTATATCAGTCAGGATGAACTAGACTATGCTGCAGTAACAAGTCTGAAATGACTTAAAACAACAACGATTTATTTCTCCTTCTCCCAACACATCTGTCATGTATTGGTTAGAGATCTTTGCATGCTTTCCACTCCAGAGCAAAAATGACAGAGCAATCTCTGTCCAGAGCATTGCCTTTTGCCACCAAAGAGGGAAAGATAGAGAAGGCATATTGCACTGGCTCTTAAAAGTTCTCTCCAGAAATAACATGATTCCACTCAAAAGGAAAACCAAAAATATTCGGCTTCTGGCAATAACAGTCACAGCAGTTATCTTGTTATATACTCAAACTAATTTTATTCAATGACTTTATTTCTAGGTCATGCTAACCATGCGTTCATTAAGATAATTTCCTGAATGCCTTCTCTATGGTTTAAGGCTATGCTGTCTGCTAAGAATACAGAGTTTGATAGCTGCACAGTCTTTAAAAATAATGACTTTACCAGATGTGATCAAAATACTGCATATATCTTCGCAAAGCAGTTGAGAATGTTAGGCTATAAACATGAAGTTGAAAAGAAACCTAAAAGCCTTGGCTTCACATTTTCTTTCAACTGAAACTCCGAAATGAATGAACTGAGGTGCAGGGCAGAGTCAGGATGACACACATTGAATGTAGAGAGCAAAAATAGGCTATGCTTCAGAAGTGCATTTCCAGCGGATGTGTGGAATGGGGCAAAAGCTGTGCAGTGTTTTCTGGTGGCCTCCACAACCTCACTCGAGCTGGGAACTGCTTATATATCCTCTGTACATCTGGGACATCAAATGAAGACAGTGGGGAACCATATCCTCACTGGACTCTTGAGCCCCAGTGGAACAAAACCTGAAAGACGGTGGAATATTTTGACTCTAGATCAGGCCCCACGATTGATCTGTAGGCATTTTGTCATGATTATTGGCTTGGCCTCTCTGAGTGAAGCAGCCATGTGAGTAATCTCTTGACCAATGGACACTTCTGTTAGGACAATGAATAAATCCTTAAATGTGCCTGGGAAGCCACTTTCCCAAAAGGCTAGTACACACGGTCAGCTAGAGATGTGATGGGTAGGAAGGCTTGCGTCTTGGTAAGGCTTATGTGTGGTAAGAAGGTTATAGTTTTGCCAAGATGTAATGATACACACTCAGCCACTTTACAGTTTATTTGTATACTTGCTTACATGGCTAGTTCTAGCTGATATTTATGTGCCCTGTGAGAGATTGTGCAGGGAGCTGTGTGGCACAGATGTAGAGAATGAATCACAGCTTCTGGCCTCAGTTCATTCAGTGGGTAACTCTGTTCCCTCTGTCACCACCAGAAGCCTTGCTCTAAATTCATGAAGGGTTGCCTCGTCTCATGGCTTGATGAGTACGAACAACTGTCATTTCTTAAGGACAGAATGTTCCTCACTTTCAAACCACATGAGAATGAACTGCCGATGGCTGCTCTGGGTTTTTTAATGGGGACAGTAAGCCCTGTGATTACCATTCTGGACCACTGTCACCCACCCTTTCTTTTGCCAAGTTGACTAAAGGTCACTTAATTTTTCTTCATTAAAACATGAAGTGTCCCTGAAAAATTTGAAATTGTTGCTAAATGAAAACCAGTGAAAAAGCTGAGGCCAAAAATTGTTGGCAACATTCGTGCTAAAAATTATGCAGTCTGCACATTGCAGGCAGCCTGTGGGTCCTGAGGCTGTCGCAAATAACAGGGGAATGTGACTCTTTCTCCCAACAGGAAGGGCCCCTGCCCAGTGGTCTGGGCCCAGTGCCATGACTGAAACTTACTGCCACTCCCATGGAAAGCTTTCCACTTCACCCACAGATGAAACTGTTCTATGTCAAGAATAAATATTTACTGAATTCATTTTTATAAGCATAAAATAGTCTGGCTCTTCACAGATCCATGCACTATATTTTATCCCTCAGAACTCACAAACGGTGAAGGCTGGTCTCGTGTCACTCCTCTCTCATGGGGCTCTTCCTTGCTCTTCTAGCTCTACAGGAACATCCAGAACAGATGTGAGATCATGGCTTCTCAGGCCCCTTCTCTACCTCAATCCTGTGAGCAGAGCCTCCCTGCAGTTTTCACACTATGCTCCCTTCCATTCCATCTGGGTGCCCAGGTCCTCATCTTGTTGCTAAGTGACCAACCATGATGAGTTGCATCTTCATTAGGCATTATACATTGATCCAAGTCCACAGGTCAAAGTAATGATTTACTCAGATGACACATTAGCACTACAACAAAGTTCTTCCTATCTTAATCCAAAAGAGTGACACAGCAGTGAATTTCAGAGGATGGGGAGACTGAAGGCTTGGGATTGGTAGAGTTTCTATGAGTCTTCCAATCAACCACAAAGGTGGCTAAGTTTGCAACCTTAACTTTTAGGATGCATTGCACATAGATAAGGTTGATGAGACAGAACTCTGCCTTTGTTCTCAAGTATACTTCTCTCCATCGTGACATGCTTGTTCAAGAGGAATATTTACGTTATTTGGTTATTTCATGTAGTTTACTCTACACTGTCTTAGGTTAGTCATTTGGATTATGTTCCATATCATTCCCTGCACTGACAACTGTGAAGGAGACATTCAAGGAACATTCAAGTTTTACAGTTAAGGAAGCAACTGGACATTGTCTGAACCAAGAAGACCTAGAAGGTCACGGTAGTATTTTTTTTCCAGGTGCCTAGCTACAAATTTCCCTTTGGTCTGTATAATGCCAAACCCAAGGAGGCAGGCTCAGGAATAGCCTACCTGCTGTTTCCTAACAAAGACAGAAAACACTCTCTCTTACTGCTGGGGGATTCTTTTGCTCATTTTGTTTGCTTTAAAATAATTTGAAATGTATAGCTTGGTTTGGGAGGATCAAATTATTCTGAGGATCAAAATCACAACTGACACTGTGAAAAAAAACAAAAACAAAAACATAACTTCAAACTTCTTTGGATGTGAAATTTCTAGTTACAAAGTTTTATGCATAGAAGGACTTCAACACGTCAATTTAAAATTCCTAAATATCAGCAATGGCTAGCATGGGATAGTGACATTACAGTGTAGATCTTCAGTTTATCTCTATTTCCATCTGCTGCAGAATAGGTTTATGTTAAGGAGGAAGATAAATGTTACTTAAAATTAAAACACTAATTCAGGAGTTATGAGATTTTATTCCAGTTATGACTCCATTAAAATGGCTTTTATATGCAAAATAAATTGATTCCAAAGAGACAATTCTATGAGTCAAGTGAAATAGTGGATACAAAAAGCACGGTAACAAATATAGAGATTAGAAGAGGTATCTCAGGACAACAAAGCCAGAAATGACTCTGTGTGTGTACTGCCCACTTGTCCATGGATCAAGGACTTACAGTAGTTTTGGGATCATAGAGCAAAGGGTCTAATTGCTAGATTAGACTGTGAGGTAAACGCATGAATCACAGGTTTAGGTAGGGCTGAACTTATTATTAAGCTTGCTTACTTTCTCCCTGTTTTTAACAAGGTTGGTCTCCAGAGAATAAGCCAACCTTGTCAAGGTTAAGACTGCAAAACTAGTTCTCAGCGTTAAGACTGGAGAATTGTGGGGAAAAGGCAATCAGTAGATCATTATAAATGTTTCATTCTTTTTTTTTTTTTCCTTAAATGGCATGTTGGGGACAGATTCCAAAAATGCTTTTTGACTTAACAGGACCCTTACAGACACTTTCAATAGTTGTATTTTAAGACATGGACCTGCCTTTAGGTTGCGTGATAATGAGCCGTGTTATGACAAATGTACCTTGGCAGTCCTTTTAGAAAGTGGAATCCCAGAGGCAGTCCCAGCAGGAGCAGCAGGTGTACAAATGATCCAGGGATCAAGCAAAGCAAGGGATCCATCTGGCAGCTTTTCATCATGCAGAAAAAAAAAAAAAAATTACTGATGCGAGAGGGTGTGAAGCACGAGGTTCAGGGAAAGAAAAAACAAGTGGTAGTGCTATGATTCATGAAGCAGCACTGCCTGAAGACCTAGCCTGAGCTGCAATGCAGCCTTCCCTGCACACAGGAGAGTAAAGCTGTTGCCCCATTAGCTCTGCTGACCCACCCCGCTCCCACCAGGTGCTTACTGATGCTATTAGCAGCAGCAAAACTAAGCTGGAGTCCATGGATAACTTTTACTTTCCTTTACCTCCTTTCCACAGGACTGTGTTTCCTCAGATTCATTTGGTTACTAAGAAAGAGGAGCTGTTCAAAGTATTCTAATCAAAGGAGGTTTTCTTCTATAGCTTCAATGTGGAACTCCAAAGTAGCAAAGAAGAGAAACTAGAATAGAATGAGGTTTGATGGCAAGTCTAAGACAACTAATGCAAAATGGGCTCTCAAATTATCAGGGTATCCATACTTCTTCATATATCTGTTTCTAGCTCTGATCTCCTATTACATGAACAAGCTTCTTCCATGTATTCACAGTTTTGGAGCCCTCAACTTTCAGCTTACTCATGGCTCTGCCTGATAGCCACCTGGATGTGGATGGGGCAGATTTGTTTAAAAACGGTGTGTGGGATAGTCCATAGCCAACACACACTTCATTCATAAAAATTTCAGACTACAATGGCTAAATTGTTGAAGAATAAGAACAGTACAGACTCTGTAAGGGTGAATTATTGCATTTTATTTATCTCTATCTCCCAGTGACCAAAATCATGTCTTGTATATAGCAATTAAATGATTAAATGAAGAACTTCAGAAACCATTTAGTGTTCATCTTTGTAGGAGAAATATTGTGCTTGGTGATGGAAGGAAGGAATAAAAGAGAATTTTAAGAATTAGAATCCCTGCTTTTAAGGAGTTCTAATCTAACTGATTAGAATTGACTAGAAAGAAAATCATGCTGCTATAATAGGCATATCAGGAATGATACTGATGGAAGTAAATGTCACTCTTAATGGGACAATTGAAGAGACTTTAACTAAGGAATTATTTATAGAAAGCTAAGGGAATAAAAAAGGATGCTATATCACTGTAGAGTTAGAGTGATCAGAGCTTTTGCATGTCCAGATCTGAAGATACAGGGAGGGAGATTACTAGAATGGTAAAAGACAGCTGTGATTGTGCAAGAGGACTGCTGGATAGGAGCACTGACCTTTGGTGGAGATAGATGGTGAACTGAAAGAATATAAAATCTCCAGTCTCAAATCTCTGACCTGTGTCTCCCATTGGCTGATGCTCACCTGAAGACAAAGACCAGAGAGCTGAAGGCAGTTACATAACGCAGGGTAGAGAAGGGTATCAGAAGAAGACCCTTATAAATATCAGGCAAAATAGGGGATAATATAATGTTAGTGTGATTGCTATCTTTTCCACTTCATTGCTCATTGGTTCATTCCTTTTCTAGTCAGAAGCAGAATTTTATAACAGAAAAGCAAATAGTTCCCAATTTCAAAACTGACTCTCGCTGAGTCCATGGAGAATGAATACTCCTGAGAGTCAGGCTTTGAGAACAAAGAGTTTCCAAATTCCAAAAAATTACATATATAGCTAAAAATAAATCTCAAAGATGGCAATGATGACTTTTGTTATTTTCAATAATTTAGAAAGGAAAAAAAAAAAAAAAAAAAAAAAACAACTTTTGTCCATAGAGGCCGTCAGAAAAGAGGGAGAAGCAAGAGTTCAGACAGTATTCTCACGTATTTACCCTCCTGAAGTTGAAGCTTGAAGGAGAATGTTGTGGGGAAAACATCCAAACAGATTTGTGGGGAAGTCTCAGAGGTTGACAGAGGATGGAGGGGTTGGTTTTATGCTTCTCAGGACACATGCAGAGAATATTTTACAAGCCCTGTGTCAAAGAACCATATTTAGTGCAATAATACAGAGAAAAGAAAATGTTGCCCAGCTAGTGACTCAGAAATGTGTTCACCAGGTGGGTGAGGCAGAGAACAGCTTCAAAGAGCCCCACACAATTAAGTGTGGTGTAGAGAAGTCAACTGTAATTTCTAGACCTTTTACTGAAACCCCAAATCAGAAGAAGCTGACTGTAGAATGAGTAAGGGGGTCCCTATGAAAGAAACCTTATTCTCCAAGGCTGTATTAGGAACTGTGAAGGCCATTATCCTTCAACCAGTTACACTTGAAAAAATGACAGCCTAATTGGCTCAGGGTCAAGACAAGATCAAGGAACTAACATCACAGATCAATGTAGGACACAGAAGAGAGTGTAAAAATAAAAGACTCCTTCATCTCCCATCTCTGTAAGAATATATCAGCCTTTTGATATGTACAAATATAATATACATATGTACATATACATCATGACCAGTAGATGGACAGTGGAGGAAAAACACTACCTTATCTCTGAAAAACTATGAATAAGAAGATTCTAAGTTTTCTAAATTCCTTTAATTTGTAAGTTTAAGTCTCTATCCCTATCACTTCTTTCCTGGAGAAGAAAAGACAAATTTGATAAATATTTATAAAGTTTAGTTCACTAGTTAGATGGTGAAACCACTAAAGGAGAAATTGTAGGAATAGTATATTTAGGTAGGAAGATGATGAGAACACACAGGCACACTAAGACTGAGTATGTTAGTGGCATAATTAGACATCCAGAGAAATATGATGATTAACCATGTAAGACTAAGGTTTAAAGCAGAGGTCTAGGTGGCAATTTTAGGCACAATAGTAATAAAATAACTATAATGAATAATTGTCATCAAATAGTACTTACTTTGTGACAAATCTCATGCTAAGTACTTTGCAAATGTTGTGCCATTTGATTGTCACTAACATGATAGTTATACTGAGGTTCAGAGGAGTTCAACCGCCAACATAAAGTCAAAGAGCTAGTCAATAATATAAAATTTTAAACTCCATTTTATCCCAACCTCATGTATTATATAACACTCTCAGTCCCAAGAATCTGTAAGAACAGATATGAGGAGTGAGGGGAGCAGTGGGCCAAAGGCAGATACCTGAGAAGCACCAGCATTTAAGTGGGGAAAGAGAACTAGATGGTAATGAATAAGTAAAAGATAAAAGATCACAAAAACCCACAAAAATCTACCACCAATAACCAAAAAGCACCAGAAAGGTGTGGGGTTATAAAAACCAAGGTAATAGATGGTTTCAACTTGGAGGGCAGAATCAAAGTTGTCAAGTTCAACAAAGAGAAACTAGGCACGTGAAGCAGCTACCCATGGTAGGATGATAGATGGTCAAGATTATCCTAGACCAGGTATGAATATGAGCCAAAAAGTAGTTGTCTGAGCAAGAATCCTAGACCATCACTGCAACTCCTGGATACCTATTAGTATACCCACCAGGGCCCCTCCTACCTCCCACCTGTGACTATACGAAGAGGAGGAAAGAGCCTGAGCTGGTTACTGGAAGGATTATTTGATACATAGGTGAAAGCCTAAACTGGGTGACATCTGTACTTATGGTTTTGTTTGGGGGGTACATTGAGATACAGTGGCAAAGAAATCTTCTCAATAGACAATGCACCTGTTCACCTGCTTTGGTGGAAGTTGAGTCCCTAAGTTAGCGTGTATATGATTAATCAGCAATGGTGAATGCCCTGATCATCTAGTCAGGGGCCTGAAAAGAGAAAGATATCAACATGGATGATTGAGGCAGAGGCATATGGGTGAACATATGAGAGTGTGTGCAAGTATGAAGAGTACCGTATTACATGTTAACACCCACTAGAAAGCATCCACATGGAAGAGGCTCTAAACAACCAAACGGACAAAACAATTTGTCCTACTGAAGTTAGAGAATTTTGCAGCATCAGTCCCAGAGCTGGCATGATAAGTGCACAAAACGAATGGTCACAGTGGCAAAGACGAAGGCAATCAGTGTAAAGATCCACTTACAAGGTCAATATAGTTTCTGCCTCTACATGTAGGTTAAGTTGCCTCTAAATTTCTACCTTGTCAGCAACAGGCACTAATATTAAGACCTCAGAATGTCACTATTACTCGAATCAACCAGATACTTCAGGGCTAGATGACGCCAAAATAATAGCTTCAAACAATAAGTCAGGATCAAGACGGTCAAATTTGGTCAAGAAAAATCAGGCCCTTTTTGTCCCAAAAGGGCCAGCAGGAACACCACCAGTATGTGATGCTGATACAAAGCTTGATTGACAAGCACAGAATCAAGCAACATAGCATCTGATCAGAGAACCCACTTTCCAGTGAAGGAATTGTTGATACTGTGCAGAGATCAATAAACAGGAAGCTTAGTTTAGATAATCAATGCCTCAGCAGAATAAACAATGACCCAGGTGCCTGGAACACTAGGCATCTGCCCTGCAGGGAAAACCTTGGCTGGGTCAGGGAATGAGGGTTGTTTTCCCGCTGAGGCTCAGGAAGAAGTCAAGGGCCAGATAGTTAACTAAAACCTTTTAAATATACACTCACTTTGTAAACAATGATTGTAAGAATGGCTTATTTACTTCTTGTATTTTTTCTGTGAATGAGTTCTTTGTGTAATGACAATAAATAAGCAAGGAGTCAATGACTCAGTGTGACAGTTTGGGGTGACAGCTCTCCAAAACTCTTCACCTCAACCCCGCTTTCTATTTTGGTCTTTATCTTTCTCAATCCTTGGTGGCCCCTTCCTCCAGTTTCATTCCCTGGATTTGAGCCCGACAATATTGATCAGTTACTATGATTCTCCTGGTCTTCTTCCATACTGTATCCCAATATTCCAGACCAAAATAGCAGTGGAATGACCTGCTGAAGATGCTGCTTATTGGCCATGTTGGAGGCGATGCCCTGAAAAGGTGGAGCAGCATCCTTCAGGATGCCAAATATGCACTGAATCAGTCTTTTACATGGCATGTGCCTCCAGGAGGAAGTAAATGTGGGTTAGTGAGCCAAGGTCCTCACTTACATCACTCAACAAGTCACTTTTTGTGTCCCATCCCTGCAACTCTGGGCTCTGCAGGGTTAAATGCCCTAATCCCCAGAAGAGGTACACACTACAGCTGCTTCCTGAATACTGTGGAATCCTTTTGCTCAGGGACCAGGAAGCAAGAAGAGTTATCACCTTATCAGGGATAACCGGTCCTATTCAGGAGGAGGAATAAAGAAGTAAGGCTGTTACACAACACGGGCAGGAGAGGATGGAATAGTGGTGAAAGCAATTGTGTGCTCACTCAGGTGAACCACTTGTGTGCCTTTTGGTTCTCCTCTGCTCAACTGTAATGATGATTAGACAAATGCAATAATACAGTCTGAGAAGGATATATTTACCAGGGTCCAGGGCCCTCAGAAATGAAGGATTTGGTCATTGCACCAAGTAAACAGAGGTGACAGTTGAGGGTAAGGGATTGAATGGATAATGGAATAGTGAGACAATGAGCGCCAGCTGCTGTCCCAAGACAAACCATAGAAACCAGGGCTTTAGTTTGTTCTGCTGACCTCCCTCTTCCGAGTTTTCTCTCAGAACCATGGAGAAGATGTTGCTTTCCACATGTGTAAATAGAAGTGGATTGACATGGTAAAAGGTATGAACTAGAGCAGATGTGGAGATGAGCTGCTCAGATCTTCAAGAAAGGAGCATCATTTCCACGTGTACATAACTGGTAGTTTCCAGCTCTTACATTCTTTAGAACTGCCTCCATCTTGAACAGAAGACATGCTATTTGTGGGGTGGCCCCCAGTCCCTGACTAAACAAGTTGGAAGCACAAGGGTCTAGCCATTTCTGCCCAAAGCAGAACTTCTCTAATGGTCAGTTTTTGCTCAAGATCTCTCTGCTGCACTGGCAGACTTTGATCATCTTTGCACTGTGGTCTGACAATCTCCCTGTCCAATCCTGCCTACTCCTTTTTCCTTTAAGAAAGTTTTACTTCCTAGTAAACCTTCTTTAATCCTGACACTATCTCAATGCCTGCTCTCCAGAGACTCTACAGGTAAGAAGGGTCATGGGCACTCTTGTCTCTTGTCTCCATGCTCAAGCATCCCTTAAACATTTGCTCTCCCTCACGTCCTGCTTTCTTCTTGAGACTAGGTTTGTAAGGCAGGCTTATAATCTTCCTCGGTAAGTGGACCCAGGGGCAACTTTGCAGAGATCTATGGTGGTAAGAAAATTCTAAATTGAGGACAGAAGCTGGAGCTATTTGGTGCTTTGTTTTCCAAGTTCGGGCAACTTGGAAGTCTTGCCCTATAGGAGTTATTTGGCACTTCCTACCATTTTCACAGATATTTTCATCATCATTTATTCTATATTTATTATCAATTGATTTTAGGCTCTGAGTGAATAAAGTAATTGGCATTCCAAACCTCCAACAATAGACTTGACTGAAATACTCATCTCAGCTCTTCTCTGGAGTGTTAATAACTCGGGGACTTAAAGTTGCTTGAGTTGAGTTTGAATCAGAAGCCCTTTCAATATCCAAGAGCAGTTAGATTTTGGCTTCCTAGTGAGAGGTGTCTCATTGGCACTGTTCATTCTTAACCTTGGGACCCCTTAATGTTTTTGCCTTTACTCTGCCCATTTTTTCTTTCAGTTATCAAGGAGACACTCCCAGTGAGATATAGCATTGGTGTGTTCTTTTCTCCATTTCTTCTCTGTTCAGAAGGTAAGAAACAAAATAGCCTTTCACTTTCATTCTCACTTGTATTTTCTCTTGAAGAAAGAATTTGCCCTCATTTTTATCATGTTCCAGTTAATGCCAAAACTTTCTCTACTATGATTTCTCTAAAGTATATATATATATATGTATATAAAAATATATATATAACTCAAAATAAAATAATTTAATATATTTAGAAATTCAATTTGAGCACAGATATAAAGTGATTTCATGACCATATGGTAATTTATGAAGAGATACTTGAAAGTTCAAATAGACCATATTCATTAGTTGACCCTTTCTTAAAGATCACACATACATCCCAAGGACCCAGTTTCATGTGTCAGGCTGGGGAGAACAACCAAGATGTATAACTAAATAAAAATAAAACTTTTCTTCCTCCTCTCTTTCTTCCGCCTGCCTGTCTACTCACCTTCATTCCTACCTGTAACTTTCTTTTTAAAAGAAATAAAATAAAATTTGCTTAATTGATAAAAAGGCAGGAAAATGGAGAAAAGGCAAATAAAAAATATAGTAAAACTAGTAGGCCTAAACCCAACCATATAAGCAATTACATGACATATATGTAAACTAAATACTTAATATCAAGGGCAAAGATAATTAGTGTTAATAAATAAGAACCACCAATATACTATTTATAAAAGTTCACTTGAAGTAAGAAGGCACATGAAGGTTGAGAGTAAAAGGAGCAGAAAATATAGAACATGAAAATTCTAATCATCAGAAAGCTGGAGTGACCATAGCAATACGAGACAAAGCAGATTTCGAGCAAAGGAGAGTTATCAGAAATAGAGAAGTTATTTCATAATGATAAAATGGTCAATATACCAAAAGTACATAATAAACCTAAATATGTTTATAGCTAGTGACAGAACTTCAAAATGTATGCAGCAAAAACTGATGGAATCAAAGGTGAAAACAGACATACACAAATAGCATTCTTGATTTTAATCTAGGTAACAGACAAATTTCATTAATGATACTGAATATTTAAACATCAACCAAACAATAACTATAAAACACTAGATCACCAAATGCAGAAAATGTATTTTTTTAAGGTATCAGTGTAACCATGATTCAAGTTTGGATCATATGCTAAACCGAAACTCAAATTCGAAACAATCGAAAAACCATGTAGAGTACATTTTCTGACAACAGTGTTATGAAATTATAAATCGATAAATAACAATAAAATTATGTGGGCATGCCCTGGTGGCCAGGTGGTTTAGCTCACTAGGCACAGTCCACACGCATCCCAAGGACCCCGATTCAAGAATTTTATACCAATACAGTTGACAATTTAAGGGCATGACAAGTCCTCAAAGATAAGTGATCAAAACTAAAAGTGAAGAAATAGAAAATGTGAATAATCTTAGTGACTAAAAATGCATTCATAACTCTCTTCTCTCTCTCATACATACACAGACATACACAAAAGCTTAACTGTTGAATTCTGTCAACAATTATTTAAGAAATAACACAATCTCTAATATCAAAGTAGGAGAGAATTGGCCACTTACCAATGTATTTATTATTAATTCAGTGAAATGAATTATTCATTTGATTCAGCATTATCCTCTTCTAGAACCAAACAATAATATTTAGGACCAATATACTTCATTAACATAGAATCAAAAATCTCAACAAAATATTAGCCAATCAAATCCAGCAAAATATAAATAAGAGCACTGTGATAAAATCAGACTTTTTCCAGGAATGCAAAGTTGTTTTAATGTTTGAAAATAAGTTAGTGTAACTTACCCTATTAGAATAAAAGAGGAAAACCACAGGATCTGCTAATAGATAACAGGGAGAGAATTTGACAGAATTCAACAGGCTTGTTACAGATTAAATCACCTGAACAATGGTAGATGGCATCCGTGAATAATCTATACTCAACATCACACTTAATGATGAAAGATTCTTTCCCGAAATTTTTTTACTAAATTTTGGGAAAAAAGGCAAGGTTGCCTACTCCCTACTTTTATTCAAAACTTTATTTGAGGTCCTGGCCAATTCAACAACACAAAGGAAGTGAAACTACTTTATGGGTGAGATAATCGAATAGAAAATTCTAAGAAAGCTGGGGGAAAAATAATGGAATTTTTAAATGAATTTAGTAAGATCACACAAGATACACAGTCAATAATTAATCATTTTCTACATTATTATTAAAAAGTTGAAATATATAATAAAACGTTGCCATTTGTAATATGTTAAAAATCATACAATGTTTAAGATAAACTAAATATATGCAAGACCTATTCATAAAAAAATTAAATATAAAAAAATTAAAGAGGATCTGTATTAGTGATTATGTTCATGCATTACAAGATTAAATATTATTAAGATTTACATTCTCTCCAAATGTTCCGTATAGTCAATCTAAATCTAATAAAAATCTCAACTAGCTTTTATAGAAATACTTAAGCTAATTCCGAAATTTATATGGAACCCAAATGACCTAGTCAAAACAACATGAAAGCAAGAACAAAGCTGGAGTACCTTGGTGGAGAAGCAATTGGGCAAAGTCCACAAATATCCTAGGGTCTCAGGACCAGCAGAAATAACCAAGATGAACTAAATAAAACAATGCTTCTTCCTCCTCTCTTCCTGCCTGACTGCCTATTTGTCTTCATTCCTACCTGCATCTGTCCTTTAAAAAAAATGTGGAACATCTGAAATAAAAAGTGTTCTTCCTCCTCTCTCTTCTGGTCTGCCTCTGCTCACCGTCATTTCTGCCTGCAGCTTTCCTTTTTAAAAAATGAAGAATAAACCTGAAGAACCTATACTATGTGTCTTTCAGTCTTTTAATAAAACTATAGAATTACTATTAATATAAAGGTAGTCAAAATAATTAGCCGAACAGAATGGAGAGCTCAGACAAAGATCAGAATTTATATAGCCTATACTTTTTATATAGTTACAAAGGCAATTCAATGGGGAAATGAAAGTCATTTCAACAAATGACACTAAAACAACTTGATAGCCATATAAAAAGAAACAACTTCTGTTTTACACCACACACACACAAAAATAATTCAAGAGCTATCATAGCACCAAATTAAAAACTACAACTATAATTTTCTAGAATAAAATGAAGAATATTTTTAAGAACGTGGGTTGGCAAAACTTCCTTAAATCTGACTCAGAAAGCACTAACCACAGAAGAAACAAATTAATAAATTGACTTCTTTAGAATCAACTCCTACTCATCGAAATTCACTATAACAGTAAGGTAGGCTACAAACCAGGAGAAAATGCTTTCAATGATATGTATATTATAAAGGTCTTTTTCTTTTTTTATAATTTTTATTGTGATAATGTTGCTATCATAAATAAAAATAAATGAATATGCATAGGTTTCCCATATATACATTTGCCCCATTCCTCAGATGAAGGCAAACACACCACACGCTGCCCTCCACCTAATCATTAAGTGTTCTTCACTGTTGTCCAGTTGACTTTGCCTCCATTTGTCTCTGCACCTGCCTTGCCCTGTTTCCATTCATTATCCATAACCTCAATTCTACTGAAAGTGTCCAAGGGTTGGTTTTGTTTCTTCTGTCACTTTGTTTTGTCTATTCATGTTCCACCTATGAGTGAAGTCAACTGGTATCTATCTTCTGACTTTTTCCGTTTAGCATAATCCCCTCTAGATCCATTCATTTTGATTCAAATGACAGGATTTCATCTCTTCTAAGGGCTGTGTAGTATTTATTGTGTATAAATACCACATCTTTATCCATTCTGACAACCGGCACTAAGTAGTTTTCAATTGTTATCTACTGTGAATAGGGCTGCAATAAACATTGCATGGGGCACATAAATCTCTGTGAATTAGAATTTTGTATCTTTTGGATAAACACCCAGAAGTATGATGGTGGGATCATATGGAATTTCCATATTCAATTTTTTGAGGAATCTCCATACTGTTTTCCACAGAATTACACGAACAGCATAAAAGTGGTCCCTTTTCTCCACATACTCGCCAATGTTTATTATTTACAAACTTTTGGACCACAGCCAATCTGTAAGGACATCTCATTGTTGTTTTGGTTTACATTTCCCTGATAGTCAATGAACAGGAACATCTTTTCATGTGCCTATTGGCCATCTGTATATCCTCTTTGGAAAAATGTCTCTCCAATTCTTCTTCCTACTTTATTGGTTTGCCTGTTCTTCTGTTATTGAGTTTCATGAATTCTTTGTATATTTTAGATGCTAAACCTTGCCAGAAATATGAAATGTAAATGTCTTCTCTCAGTAGGTTATCTTTTTGTTTTGGTGATGTTTTCTTCCACTGTGCAGAAAATTTGTTTGATGTAGTCTCAGCTATTTATTTTTATTTGTTTCCCTTAATACAGAAGTTATGTACCCAAAGGTCTCTCTTAAGGATGATGACATGGAACGCCTTTTCTACATTGTCTTCCAAGAACGTTATGGTTTCTGGGCTTATGTCCAAGTCTGTTGTCCATCTTGATTAATTTTTGTGAATGATGTTAGAGAATGATCTAGCTTCATTCTTTTGCATGTGGCTGTCCAGTAACACCAACACCATTTATTGAAGAGACTTTCCTTTTTCCATTGTATGCTATAGGTCTCTTTGTCAGAAATTAACTGTTTCTGTGATTCAGTTCTGTTCAACAGGTCTGTGTCTCTGTTATTATTCCAGTACAATGCTGTCTTGATCACTATAGCTTCGTAGTGTATATCTCAATGTCTGGGAGTTTAATCCCTCCAGATTCATTCTTTTTTCTTATAATTGCTTTGGCTACTTGTTGTTATATATAAATTAAAAAATGTTTGTTCTACTTTCTGAAAATAAGTGTTGACTTTTTTTTCATCTTTTGTTTTCTTATTATAGTAATTATTACATACATTAAAATAATTTCCTAAGTATAGGTTCCCCATTCTTAGATATATTTCAACACACCATGCCCTCCACCAAATCACCAAGTGTTTTTCACCATTGTCAGTGGGCTCCACCACCATTTGCCCCTGCCAGTCCCATTCCCTTTTGGTCACCTCAGTTCTATTGCAAATGTTCCAGGATTGGTTTTGTTTCATCTGTTCATTTGTTTTGTCTATTCACACTTTATCTATGAGTGAGGTCATCTGGTATGTATCTTTCTTCTTTTGACTTATTTCACTTAGCATGATCTCTTCTAGTTCCATCTATGTTGACTCAAATGATAGGATTTTATCCCTTCTAAGGGCTTTGTAGTATTCCATTGTATATATGTACCACATCTTCTTCATCCATTCACCTGATGTTGGGCACTTAGGTAATTTCCAGTTCTTAGCTATTGTGAATAGGACTGCAATAAACATGGGGATGCAAACATCTATACAGATGGGTGCTCTTGAATCTTTTGGGTAGATGTCCAGAAGTGGAACGACATGATCATGGGATTTCCATCTTTAAGTTTTTGAGGAATCTCCAAACTGTTTTTCATAGGAGTTGCACCAATTTACACTCTCACCAACAGTGCAAAAGTGTCCGCTTTTCTCCACATCCTCACCAGCATTTGTTGTTTCCAGACTTTTGGATAATAGCCAGTCTCTCAGGTATAAATGATATCTCATTGTAGTTTTCATTTGCATTTCCCTGACAGTGAGTAGGAAAATAATTTAATGTGTCTGTTGGCCATATGTATATCCTCTTCAGAAAAGTGTCTCTCCAATTCCTCCTCCTATTTTTGATTGGATGCCTGTTCTTCTGTTGTTGAGTTTTATGAGTTCTTTGTATATTTTAGATATTAAGACTTTGTCAGAAATATCGAAGGCAAATATCGTCTCCCAGTTAGTAGGTTTTTTGTTGCAAAGAAGCTCCTTAGATTGATGTAGTCCCAGTAGATTTTTTTTTCTGTTTTCTCTTTCCTTGATGGTGGAGTTGAGTCCCCAAAGGCCTCTCTAAGACTGATGTCATGGCAAGTCTTTCCTATGTTGTCTTCTAAGACCTTTATGTTTTCTGGTCTTCTGTCCAAGACGCTGGTGCACTTCAAGTTGATGTTTGTGAATGGTGTTCAGAGAGTGGTCTATCTTGATTCTTTTGTGTGTGACTGTTCAGGTTTACCCAACACCATTTGTTGAAGAGAAAGTCCATCATATTTTAATGTGGATTGCATTAAGAATTTATGTTGCTTTAGGTAAGATGGCCATTTTAATGATATCAATTCTACCTAAACATGAGTAGATGTCTTTCCATCTCTGTATCCTCCTCTATTTCTGTTAAGAGCGAGCTATAGTTTTCATTGTATAGGTCTTTCACCTCTTTTTTAAGTAGATTTCAATATATTTGATTAATTTTACTTGTATTATAAATGGTGTGGTTGTCTTGATTTCATTTTCTTCCAGTGTGATGTTTGCATTTAAGGATGCAACCAATTTTTGTGCATTGCTTTTGTAGCCTGCCACTTTACTGTATTCATTGATTAGTTCTAGTAGTTTTTTGACAGTTTTTAGGGTTTTCAATATATATAATCATGACATCTACAAATAATGATAGTTTTACTTCCTCCTTTCCAATTTGGATTCATTTTATTCATTTTTCTTGCCTAATTGTTCTGGCTAAGACCTCCAGATATTAAACAGCAGTGGTGAGAGTAGACAGCCTTGACTTGTTCCTCATCTTAGAGGAAAAGCTTTCAAATTTTTTCCATTGTCTATGATATTGGATGTGGCTTTGTCAGATATGGCCTTCAGTATGTTGAGGTATGTATTTCTATCCCCATTTTATGCAGGGGTTTTAATCATATATGGGTGTCGAATCTTGTTAAAAGCCTTCTCTGCATCTATTGATATGATCATGTGGTTTTTCTGCTTTCTCTTGTTGACATGGTATTACATTAATAGATTTATGTATGTTGAACCATCCTTGCATTCCTCAGATAAATCCACTTGGTCATGACGGATGACCTTTTTAGTGCATTGTTGGATTGGGTTTGCTAATACGTTGTTGAGATTATTTTTGCTTCTATGTTCATTAGAGATATTGGTGTATAACTTTATTTCTTGGTGGTTTCTCCATCAGCTTTTGGTATTAGTGTGATGTTATTAGCCTCATAGAAGGTATTTGGGAGTGATCCCTGTTCTTCATTATTTTGGAAGAGTTTGAGAAGACAAGGTATTAATTCTTCTCTGAAGGTTTGGTGAAACTAGAAAAGCCACCTGGTCCTGGGCTTTTATTTAAGGAAAATTTTGATTAACTGCTCAATTTCTTTCTTCTGATTGTTCTGTTTAAGTTTTCCAATTTTTTCCACATTTAGTCTTGGTAGACTGTATTTTTCTAGAAATCTGTCCAAGTGTTCAAGGTTTTCTCCTTTGTTGGTATAGAGCTGTTTATAGCAATCACTTAGAATGTTTTCTGTTTCTATTCTGTGGTATCTGCTGTAGCTTCTCCCCTTTCATTTCTGATTCTAGTTTTGATAATTGTCACTCTTTGTTTTTCTTTGTGAGTCTAGCCAATGCTTTGTCAATTTTGCTTTCTTTTTCAAAGTACCAACTTTTGGCTTCACTAAGATTTTGGATTGTCTTTTTTTCTATTTCATTTGTTTCTGCTCAAATTTTTATTATTTCCTTTCTTCTACTGCTTTTTGGTTTTAATTTTTCTTTTTTCCCAGTTGTTTTAAAGTAGGTTAGATTGTTTATTTGTGATTTTTCTTATTACTGAGGTAGGCATGGTTTACAATGAACTTCCCTCTTAGTGATGCTTTTGCTGCATCCCATAGATTCTGGTAACTTGTGTCTTCATTCTCATTTGTCTCTAAATGCTTTTTAAATTCCTCTTTGATTTCCTCTTTTACTGGACAGTCATACAAAGCATATTGTTTAGTTTATCATTAATTTGAGGTCTTCCAGTTGTCTTTTGGAGGTTGATTTCTATTTCTAACCACAGTGTTCAGAGAAGATGTTTGGTATGATTTCAATCTTTGCAAATTTGTTGAGATATGTTTTGTGTCCCAACCTCTGATCTATCTTTGAGAATGTTCTATGCACACTTGAGAAGCATGTGAAATCTGTAGTTGGAAGAAATGTTTGGTATATGTCTATTAGCCCTAACTGTTCTAAATGTTCAGTTAAAGTTGCTGTTTCCCTGTTAATTTTCTGCCTGGTTGAACTTTGTTTTTGTAAGTGGGGTCTTGAAGTCTCTTACTATCAGTGTGCTGCTATCGCTGTCTCTCATCAGTTCTAATAAAACTTGCTTAATACATTTTGATGTGCCTTCATTTGGTGCATACATGTTAATAAGTATTATGTCTTTTTGGTGGATATATACCTTAATCATTATATTAATCATTAGATAATGTTCATCTGTGTCTTTTGCTATGCTTTTTAGTTGAAAATTGCTTTATCTGATATAAGTATAGCTGTTCCTTTTTGTTTTTTGGGTTTTTTTTTTTTGGTTGCCATTTGACTGTAGGATTACCTTCCAACCATTAACTTTTAGTCTTTGTTTATCTTCTGAAAGAAGGTGAGATTCCTAAATGCAGCAGAAGGTAGGGCTATGCTTTTTAATCCATTTGTCTACTCTGTGTCATTTGATTGGTTAGTTCAGTATATTAACACTTAAGGTGATTACTGATATATAGCTGTTTATTGTCATTTTGTAATTTGTCTTCTTTGTGTTGTTCCAGAAAGTGCTTTTATTCTCTCTCTCTTCTTAGGTGAGTTGTATGTAGTTAATTTTGATTGGTTTCCCTTTTTTATTTTCTTCTTTGCTTTTTTTCCTGGAGGTGTATTTTGAGATTACACTTAAGTTAGCATTAAGAAGTCTATGCTTATTTCCTATATTTATTTGAAAGCATATTAGTCTTACACACATTCAAACCATCCAAATTTTTGTTCTTTTCTCCTCTCCCCTTTTTATATTTGCTGTCTTACTGTTTTTAAGTGGGATTTCTTTACATTTTATAGTATCCTTAGTATTTTTTGTAGAGCTAGTTTTGTGGTGACAAACTTTTGCTTATTGGGAAATCCTTTTTATCATTCCTTCAGTTCTGAATGATAATCTCACAGGGTATAGTATCCTAGGAAAATAGTTTTCTTTCAACACTTTGAATATATCATGCCCTTCCCTTCTGGCTTGTAGAGTTTCATTTGAGAAATCTGCTGACAATCTTATGGGGCCTCCTTTGTATATGACTTGTTTTTCTCTGATTGCTTTCAATAGTCTTTCTTTAGCTTGTATTTTTGTCATTTTGATAACAATGTGTCTAACAGGTTTCTTTCATTTGGCATTCTTTGAGCTTCCTGGGTATGGAGGCTTGCTTCATTCATCAGTTTGGGGAAATTCTCAGCTATTGTTTCTTTGGATAGTTTCTGCCCCCTTTTCTCTCTCTTCTTTTGTGACCCTGATGATGTAAATTTTATTCCTTTTAATGTTATCCCCTAAGTCTCAAATGCTCTCTTCATTCTTTTCATTCTTTTATCTCCTTATAAGTTTGCTGGTGTGCATATCTGCCCATCATCTAGCTCACTGATTCTACTAGAGACTTTATCCATCCTGTTCTTGAGACCCTCTATTCAGTTCCTTAATTCAGTTAGCATATTCTTTATTTCTTTGACATCTTGCTTCATTTCTTCTCCCTCTTTTATTATTTTTGTCTCTTTTTCTTACTCTATTTATTTTCTCATTTCCTTGAGTATATTTATCATTGTTGTCCTAAATTCACCCTCAGGCAATTTGCATTGTCTGATGTATTCAGATTTTCCCCTGTGTTTTTAATTGGATCCATCATTTTCCAAATATTTCTCAGTGCCTTTTCTCTATTTGGCATTCTGTTTATGTTTCTGTGGATTAGGTTCCCTGAAGTGATGGCCTGGTATAGGGATCACCTTTCACTGAGTAAACCTGGCTCTTGGTTTGAACACCAGGATTTCTTGAGTTTTGCAGTGTCACCACTGGTTGGATTTGGTTAAGTTCTTTTGCGGGCAATCTGTTGGGTACAAGAGTTCTGTCTGTGGGGCTGGAATTTGTGTGGGGTATGCAGAGCCCCAGCTCAGAACTATAATGTCCACCTCATTTTTGACTGACAATTAGCAGTCAGGCTGCAGTTTGGCCTCCACCCATAGGGTAGTGCTAATGGGTAGCATTGATGGTTCCTATTTTCTGGGAGAATCTCTTCTTTCTTGAGTCCTTGGGACAGGGGGGTCCTGTGGCTCCAGTAAAATATGGTGGGAGGGGTGGATTTGGACCAATTCCCCTAGCAGCCTTCCAGTTATGGTTTTCCCAGTGCCATTTTCTCGCCAGGGCTCCTGTTTAAACCACTGGGGCACTGGTCTCCTTCCGTCCTGCACCAAGATCCTCTCCCCTGGTTCTGTGTCCCAATTCCACTGGGTTGGGCTCTCTGCTGCTTTCATAATTTCTGGGAGGCCCAGTTCTTCCTGCAGTTCCACCCTCTCTGCTGGGGCCCAAGTTCCAAATCTGTGGTATAGCTCTGAACCCTGAAGTTTTCACCTACCCTCTGTCATAGGACTGCTGCTGCGTCTTTAGAGTCTCTCTGCCTGCTTCTCTGGAGAAAGTGAATTCTTAGTTTCTCTGTGGGAGGACATGGGTCTCAGTCCTATCAGTTTACCATCTTGACTGAAAACTAGGCCTTATTTAGTAATAAACAATGTTGATCTTATTAAAAAGAAGTTAAAATTGGAACAGGAACTTCACGAAGAATGCTATAGGGAAACAATTTACATATAAAAAGTGCTCAATGTCATTAGTATTAAAACCAAAATAAGATTCTATTACAGACTCCACCAGTGTTGGAGTCTGTAGAAGAATGTTTACAGGTTGCCAAAGTCAATTTAAAAAAAAGTACGATCACTCTGAAAATACGGGAGTTTCTTATAAGCATTTACCTACTCTTTGACTCAGCAATTCTACTCCTAGATATTTATTCAAATGCAATGAAAACACATGGTCACAAACTCTTGTATGAGAATGTCATTGTTGCTTTATTCACGATAGCCAACAAAGACAGTCTAAGCATCCAGCACTGGGAGAATATTTAAGTAAACTGTCACATATTCATTCAATGGGCTACTGTTCAGCAATACAAAACAAAGGACTGACACATACAACACAATGACTACCAAAACTATCATGCTAAAGGCAGCCCTCAAGTTCATACTGTTCAATTACATGTGTGAAACTAGGAAAGACAAAACTAGCACAGTGAAATAAAAGTGTTGCAGCCAACAAGGCAGGTTTAATAAAGTAGACATGTGAGAACTTTGTAGGGTGACTGAGTATTCTACCTTTTGATAGCAAAGTAGGCTATATAGGTTGATGTTTTTGTAAATATTTAAACTCATGGTTTAAGATCTGTGCATTTTGTGGGACACTATTATAAGTTAATAAAAGCAATTTAAACAAATATTTCACTTGAGTATGGGATTTACAACTTTTTTTTTCAACATTTGCTTTCTATTTTAAGAGGTTATTTTTAAGGAGTTATATACACATTTTCAGCATTTATTATTTTTAATACATGCTATTATATATCTTTATTAATATATATTTCATTGCCTAAATATCATATCTTCAAAAATACATGTGCATATAATATCTACTATAAATATATGTATACTTGTGAATATATAACACATACTAGAATATAATGCACATTAAATTTATATATGGAAAACAGGATATTTGTTTATGTGTTTCTATGAATAGGCTCCTGATGAACTCACTCTTTCGTCATAATGAAATATGCATCATTATTTCTAATTTTCTTACCCTACCCATTACAGCTCCCCGTTATAATCATTTTATGATCTTTCCTTTGGTTAGTTTTTAGATGTTTGTATTTTCAATCCCTTTACTTTGAACATTTTTGAATTGTTATTTTAGAGGTATGTTTTATAAAGAATACAGAGGTTTGTTCTGTTTTAAATTTCAGTCTAATTGTTAAGGAATATTTGGTCTATCTATGCTTGATAATTACAGATATATTGCAGTTGCAATCTATACCTGACAATTTATTTTCTACTAATTTCACCATTTCTTTGTTCATCGTCTCCCTTTTTTCTCCTGATTTATTTTTTATTTTCACTTCTATGAAATTGTTAAAAATTCTGTAACTGTTTTAGTTACTCATTGTTTATTATAATTTTGCATTTAGAATCATTTCAAACAAAGTTGGTAGGTGAATCCAGCTATAAAATTTTTTAAGTATTTTGCTATATCTGATTTAAATCTTTGTTGAATTTCAACAGTAAACATACAGTTGAAGCCTCTTGTGTGAATTATTTTTTAAAGTATTGCTCAAGTAATTTTAAGCAATTGATGTGATACAGTTTATGTGAAAATAAAATGGTTGAAAGAGTGTCACTCTTAGAGATCTATTTCAATTTTCACATATTTCCCAAGAGGGATAGTTATTTCTTTCTCTTCTTCAGTGATGAGGAATACATATTTGATAAATTACACCAACTCTTTCTCTCCACTGAGTGCATTTCATTTAAATCACATTTCCTATCAGAAAATAACAACTCTAGTTATCGGCATAGAAGAACCTGTCACTAGCACTGAGAGGTTTTTCTTGACTTCCTGCTTACAACTTCTTGTGAAGTCTCACCACTCTCCTTCAACTATTTCCAATTCCATAATGTTTAAGATGCACAATGATTTCCCTATCAAAAAGACATCAATAAACAGTTCAATAAATATGGTCCTCTTGTACATGAATTTTCAGTTTCCAAAGTTTCTTTATTTATATAATCTTAGTGAACTTTAGACAATTCTGTGAAGTAGACTGGGTGAATTCAATTCTCCCTATTTTAGAGATGGGAAAACTGAGAGTTCCACAGAGATTATTTAACATCACAAGTCCTCTCACTAAGGAAAATGGACCTAAAACAAAATTCTCTGAAGCTCTGATCACATTTTCAGAAGTGAATGCTTAAGTTGGCAGGGTTTGACTTCCATGTTGTCTTCCAAGACCTAATTTATACCACTCCCAAACTCAAGTCCTAACAATCGTCTTCAGCTCTCCCAATGCTGCCATCTGCTCCCATACCTGAAGCACTTCTCTATGCTTGTTTTCATCCTAGGATTCCTACCACACACCTATTCTGGCACTCACGAGTTCTTAACACCACAGCTTCTCCTTCCTTTGGAGTTCTTTTTTTTCCCAGGTGACAGTGGAGAACTTGATAAATTGATAGCTATGGGACTTCTTCTAACACCATATACCCAGAATACATATCGGCATCCTGAGAAGAGTAGAGACACCTCTTTCGTCACAATAGTCATTGTAATGGTGCATACTTCATGCTCAAAGAACAGAGATGAAAATGAATACAGTTCCATCCTGTTAGGTGACAGACCCGTTAGACATAATGGTCAAAGACAGATATTAGTTATACTCTGTGAACTTGGGTTTCAAGGAAATGGAGACCAAATTTCTCCTCATCTACCTCCTGTATGGCTCCCTATATTCTAGGCTATTTTAAACATTGATTGCAAACTGAATAGAACCTGTTTGATAATATTGGCCTCGCTATTCTCCTTAACCTACCTGAAATCTCAAGAGACCATCTTAGTTGCCAACCTGAGAAAGATATCACATCTACTGTGTTCCAGCCCATAGTTCCATGGATGATAAAAGGTCCCAAGTTACTCCCAAAAAGCATGAAATTTCTGTCCAATCTGAGGTTGCAATCTGAGGTATGGCTCTAGCAGTATCACTAAATTCATGATTTAAAAAATATGCAAAAGCAAAAAATGTATAAATGCATTCTTGACTCATAGCAGACATACCTTTGTGGCATCAACTAAGAGCAAAAAATAAGTAAGAAAACCATGAACATGGCCTCTGTCTAAAGAATAAGCCCAGTTTATAATTTGACAGCTAGCTCTGAACCATGTATCTTTTGGTGTAAAAATTCCACTTCATACTGTGACAATAAACTGGAACTGACCTAAATTTTCTTCTTCCATAGGTTTCCCTGTGTTCAGCCTTTGCTTTACCTTTTGTCTCAGCTTTTTGTCTCCTCCATTCCTCAGACTGTGAATTTCTATTGGTAGGCTGTTTTCTATCGGATCAGATTTTGTGGAATGCTTAAGAGATTGATGTAATTCTTACCAGTGTCGATGGATTGAATCAAGTCACTGGTTATTAAGTGAAAGTAATTCCAGACAAAATGGGGAGGGGACAGAGGAGAAAGATGGAGGGGCCTGGCAGTGTTAAGTTTAGTTTTTGGACTCAAACTTGGCAGATTTCAGACAAAACACCCATGTAAGTAAGATACAGGTGCTGATGGAATACATTAACTGCTGTCACCAGGATTTTAGATGCACTTGAGAGTTGTGGCAGCCCTAGCATTCAGAATGATCAGAGAATCTTCTGTTCAGAAGAAAAGGTAAGCACTGATTGTAATGGCACATGAAGGCCAGACTGAAGGGTATGCTAGTGATCACTGACCACTGCACCTTTCTCCCAGCTATCCATATTCACACTACTGGCTCTTTCATTACCCTGTCTTTGGGGAGCACCCGATAAGGGTACCTCTTTATCTGGCTACTGCTTCTTCGACTTGCTAAGTAAGAATCACATATGCTGGCATTTTGTAACATTAACCATGATTTTAAAAATTAATACTTTGTAATTTTGCAAAATTTTAAACTGTTGAGTTTTGAAATTATGGGCCTTTTCCTTGTATCCACCTTCTACAGATTAGAAGGTTAAATATTGTTAGATTTTTAAAAACAAATTCATGTAGATTTCTGCTGTTTTAAAGAATTTGTAGACTAAAAGAAAAAAAGAGAGAACACCTGGGTATATACTAGTATCTAAAGCATGTCTCAATAAATTCTAATAAAGAATGTCATAAGATCATACACTCAAACTGCCTATCAAATAAATTAGTAATCGACGGCAAAAAGAACAAAAATTAAAAATCATTTCCACATAGCAATAGGTTGGCAAAGATATGCTAGAACTTAGGAAAAAGAACTAAAGAGAAAGGACAATACTACATATGAAATATTGGGGATTATAACTAAAGCAGTACTTAGAGGGAAATTTATAGCTGGAATGTTAATGTTCATTAGAAAATAAGAAAGACTGACTAGCAATGTGATAACATACAGTTTAAGAAGTCAAAAAGGAGTAATAGAATGACACCAAAGACAGAAGAAAAGTTTATAAAGAACATAAATCAATGGAATAGATTGGAAAGAAACCATAAAGTAAATAAAACCTAAGCTGATTCTTTAAAAAAGATGAATGAGACACAAATTCCTGGTGGACTGATAAAGAGGAGAGAAAACACAAATTAAACATATTTAGATTTAAAATAGATATAATACAGAGTAAATTCAATGGATAAGACAATAATTTTATCTTTTCAAGTTTTGATTTTAAGATCTTTTAGGAAAGATCTACAGTGGCCTTTATTGCAGAGGTAATTTGGTTCCACTATGACAGTGTTTTTCTGTAATCATACTAAATATTCTATGTATTTAATAAGGTTTCTTCACAGTGGCTGGAGGGAGTGAAAATAATTACCAGCTCTAAGGAAGTTCTGGAATACATTTTCAGTGATTTGATACTGTTCTTTCTTTTTAAGTTGTTCTTACCTGGTCTCATGACATTTTAATTTATGCAAGCATAGACCAGTACTCAGTCAAATATTCAACGAGATCACTATGAGGACTTTTAGAACTTTTTCCCTTAGTAGATCCCTCCTCTTGAATATTCTGCACAGAATTCTAGTTCCCTTGTCTCTTCAAACTTAAGACTATTGAGCTGCATTTGGGTGCCCCATCACTGCACTAAAATCCAGGAATCCTGTGCAAGCACAAAGCCTCTGTGGATACAGGGTTCATCTCATTTGTTTTCCTTTCCTTAGTGACCACAGTCCTGCACTTGGAGGCCTAGCACTAACCAGCTTCTTATAGTTGGTCCAGTTTTCTAGTCATTTACAATGAGATGTTTGGTTCTTTCCAGTGGAGGCCTACCACAGTCATTTAAAATCCTTTCTGATATTTCCTGTATCTGGACTGTCCATGGGTCTGTTTCTATTGTCAGACTTTGATACTGATTATCAATATTTTCCTATTTGTTCACGTGTACAGTCATTTTGATTATATACCAACAATCGTGTGTCACATTGTCCAGATTGGATTCAGTTCTTTTTTTCTGAGCTGACTTACTTTGTTCTAGAAGTTAGTTAAATTAGTGATGGATCACCTTGATTTTGTGATGGTTTGACTTTAGACTTGATAAGAATTGGTCTATTCCAGTTTTACTTTCAGCCTTAGGGTCAATTTTTTAGTCACCAGATGGACATTATCTTTATGCCTAAAGTGATTTCCAAAAAAAGTTCAAGCCTCTGTAGCTGCACTAAAACTCTTAAGTCCTTGGTCTCCTTTGTAGTGGAAAGCCACAGAAATCTCTGCTCATGGATATTTGCTTTACTTACTGCCTTTCCTTTGTAGTTTTTATTGGAACCTGTACTCTTCAGAAGTCAGTCAGGATTTGAAGGGAGTTTATTTGCAGATTTGAGGGCTCCTCCTACTGTGGCACCAACATTTTTTTTTTAGATTTCCTTTGTGTTTTCTTTCTCCTCAGGCCATTAAGACTGCAGCCTTCTGTCTGAGCTCTTCCCTTACCACTACATCGTTTCAGGATTACCCTCAGAAAGCTTTATAACTGTAAGTCCCCACCTGTGTGATACCCTTCTATGATTGTTTATATCTTACATATGACTTTTTACATTTTATGGAGAGTTTATCATTGTTAAGGGCAAAAAAGGTTAATCTGATAGAAACTACTCCACCATTAACCAAATCTAAAACCAGTTCTTATTCTTGACATACTTAGAAAACAGTATGCTTCCAATGGTTTTTAAAATATATTTAGTAGGGAAAATAACAATTTGAGGCATATTAATATTAGAGATACTTTAGACGTTATTTCAAACATACATGCCTGTGCTGAAACATTATTGTCCTTCAAAACTTTGAAACATACTACCTCATGTATAAAATAAGCTGATTTTTTAAAAAGCTACTTACTTTCAAGACTTCGATAAATGTCTAACAGTCCTAATTTTTTAAAAACACTCAGTATGGCCTAAAAGGGAGGGAGTATCTCAATCCTCATATTATAGCTGAAGGCAGTTTAAAGAGAAGAAATAATATGTTCAGTGTTACACAGCTTAGAAACTAAAGAATCTGGGATTTGAACCAAGAATTCTGTATATACTCTGGACATTATGCTACTGCTGCTTGGCATAACTCTCCAGTCAGAAGTACTCCTTCTCTTTTCTTTAAATTCCCTTAGCACATTAAATCATTTTGGTCATTAATCATACCATGCTTAATTATTGAAGTATGTTGCTACTCCCCTACAGACCTTGAACTCAGAGGCCATATCTTATTCATGACCTTCCATGAGAAATTTTAAGACAGACTTGGATTCAAATTCCATTCTCTCTCTTACTGGTTGACCTTGTATGAAATCATCTAACCTTTCTAATTTTTTCTTCCACTCAGTCAAGACTATAATGCTACCCTCTGCTGCTGTAAAAATTAAGCAGGATAATGCACTGCCCTCACAGGAAGCATCAACAAGTGGTAGGCACTATTATTCAAGTTCTTGGAGGCACTTTTTCAGGTAACATCCTATTTAACCACCACAATCAGGAAGCCATTAGTATCTCCATCCTCCAGAAGAGAAAACCTGTATTTTCTAGAGGCAGTAGACTTTGCCTAACAGCTTCTGACAAAATAACTCTCAGCATGGCCTTTAAATGCCTCTCCAGACACACAGATTCTTGCACTAATAAAGAACTTTTACCCACCTTCCCTCTTATATGAGGCAAGGTGAAAGGTTGGGTAGCACCTCTCAAATCAATCTTTGAAAGTGAAAGCCATTGACCCTTTGCCAGCATTCTCTGGTCTAATTGACTTCCCGCTGCGAAACCTTTATTCTGAAACAGGACTCCAGAGCCACCACTAACTAAAAAGACAAAAATAATGTCATTAAGTCTGTTTGTTTTACTTGGGATAAAGTGTCCTGCACTCATAACAAATGTCCGCTTGTTAGCAAATGGAAAAGCATAATTAAGATGGCTTTTCCACCACTTTTAACGAGCTTTTGGTTTCCTCTCTACCTCACTCTCTCATTTTTTTTTAATGAGATACCAATTTCCTCCTGCCCAATATTCATAGACAGTTTAAGCAATAAAACAGACAGCTTTGATTTCTGTCTTAGTGTGAAGTTTAGGTATTAAGTTATTCATCTGCAACCTGTCTCGCACTCTTCTTGTGTGAAATGGTCTGTTAATCTTTAAAAATTAACAAGGTAGCTCAGGCCAAAGCAGGGGAGAGAAAAGGGAAAAAAAAACAAACAAACAAAGAAAAGGTTAGGGGAAGAAAGAAGGTTTTTACTTAGCAGTGTGGAAACATTGATATTTTCATGCTGCTGCCTTCAACTTCAGCATCTTCTGGAAACACAGGCCCACAATGAAGACTCTTTCTTGGTTTCCCGAAACCCCTATCCAATTAAAATCCCAGGGTAACCCCGCGTGCCCAGGCAGGGAAGTAGGTTGGGGGCCTGGCTGATGTAAGCAGCGACCACGCTGCGCTGCGGGGGCGGGAGCAGCAGGCGGCTCCTGGCGGATGTGTAGGTGGTAAAGGGCAGAGCAAAGCGTCTTTCTAAGAGCTGGAGACTCAGTCCAGTCCAGTCCAGCCTGCTGCTTGCCTTCTGGGAAGATGCAGCCTTGGCAGATCTGGGCAACAAACTGCTTATTTATGAAAAGTTATTTTTTGTAAATATAG